>CM021745.1:13056563-13258075 GCA_011075105.1 Heteronetta atricapilla | reverse complement strand
GTGTGTATATATATATATATATATAAAATCAAACGACTAAGACAATAAGCTTTGTTGTCTCATTTCATTTTTTGTTTACAGGTCTTATGATAAATTAAAAAAAAATAGCACTAGATGTCACAGTTTTTGATATTCACATGCATAGAACTTTTGCAGCATGCAGAGACAGAGGAGGATCCACCTACTCATCTTGCCCCCCCCAGTACTAACTGCACACAGTAAGGATTAGTAGTCCAAAGAGGTTGTCAGAGCAGAACAATAGAAAAATTAGTTGATTAGTTACTTACTGCCGCACTGGCAGGAATTCATGCATGCTGAGGTTATCCAAGCATCACCGAATACCAACAGACAAACCAATAATTAGACCAATTATGGCAATCAACACCAACGACACAAGGATAATTATCCATATTTTCTGTTAAAAACAAGGCATTATTATTTTAATATCACATTCAACTTTGCATTTTCAATTTTTATAACCGTCAATGTTTAGATCCACACATTTTAAGTTAACATGCTCATTAGCACAATTATGAAGATAGCATACCCTTCGTGCTTTACTTTGATATTTAACTGCCTTTTTTGTCTCTTCTTTAGCATGCTCCACATAATCTGATGCATTCATCACATTCTTTTCTATGTTGTTGATCATTTCACCCTTAAAATGAAACATTAAAGAAAAGTTAATTATTGGCATCCATGGATCCTTGTTTAATGAATCTGAAAAAGGCTATAGAATAACAATGAATATTAAAAAGTAATTTGCATAATAGCAATGGACTTTTTTTCTGCTTTGATGTGTCATGGGGAAAAGCGAATAAGAAGCAAGGGCTCAAAGTTCTAAACAAACAAGGAACATTCAAGGGCAAAGTAAGCATCTTTCTCCATTTTGAATAAATGGACATTGAACCTCTGAAAACATACCTTTAAATGTGAGGTATGTTTTAACAGCCAATCTAAAACTGACATACTAAGAGGTCAGAAACCTCTGATGTGCCTGGACATGGGAAAAGATAATGACTATTTTAACACAAGGTTTATCAGTTTCCTAAAAAAAACATACACTTCAGGAAGCAAAGCAGAGTTGAATGTTTAGAACATCAACACATAACCAGATTTAAATTATGATGAATGAAATTTGATAATGAAATGGAAGATTGGTGAAAATTTATAGTAAATCTATTACCTGTGTTTCTGTCCATCAGAAGAAATAATCAGCAGCAGTAAACAGCAAAGCATTAAATAATGATGCACAAATAATTTTTATTCATTTCTAATTCATTATGAAACTACTACCAGTTTGCCTTGCCTATAGATTTAATATCAAAGCAACATATAACTTCAGCACAAAACCCAATGAAAACAAAAGTCCTTTTCAGGAAACCTTCTCCCCTGAACATTATTCCTTTCACTCTCCTGCAGAACTCAAAGAATTTAAGAGCTAAGCAAAATACTTTTAACTTCTGTTAATTGGTATTAAGTAGCAAAGACTACAGACAAAACAAATAACACACACCTCAAGATAAACAATATGAGAGAGAACTTGGATGTGTTGTCCATCAATCTATTTACATTCGTGCTTGAACAGGAATCATACCTTTGTATTATATGCAAATAGTATAAACCTACATTTTATTCTACCACAGCAGTTCTTTACCATGTCTATGAGTATGCTAAGTTTCCAAGACACTAGCCATCACTCCAGCACAGAGTTGTTCTCACTCATGCACAAAACGTTCAAGCACACTGCAATATAAGTATGTTGAAGAAAATACATAAATATACCGACTGAAAAGAAAGTCTATGCTCAGCAATCCATAGAACATACTATAAGGACATGTAGGCTGTAATTTTTTTCTAAAACAATACAAAAACCTTTAGCAGTTAACTTTCATATATTTGAATCAGTCAAAAAACACTAAGAAACAAATTGCATTATCTGATTACGAGAAAATTTTTCCTTTATATTTCAAAGTGGAAGAAAAAAATCCCAATTATGTATTAGTTTATTTACCTGAGTCTCAACAAACATAGCCATGTCCATAAACATTTCATGTAACTCCCGTATACTAGATTCCAGTTTCATAATATCCTTGTGTCGGGACTCAATTTCATTCAGAGCTTGCCTAGTTATTTGGGAGTCTGATATAATCTTTGGAAGAACAAAAAAAGAGACAGACACAAGTAAGTGTTGACGAACTTCTAAATAGCAGAAGAAACAGAACAGATGACAGGCATAACTGGACCAGAAATACATACATCAGATGTGAAAATCGAAGGATTACCACTCTCTAACATTTCCTCCAGCTCCTCATCAGTGGTGGTCTTTCCAGCTAGAATAAAAATACAGTACTTCATATAACATCACTTATTATCAAACATCATTTTACAGAAGGATAACAACTCAAAGAAAATTCTTGTACTGCATATTTTTCAAGATAAAACAACGCAGTGTTTAGCCATTACCTAGTACCCTTTTGCATATGAAAAAAAAGAAAATGTCAAGTAGGAAGAAAATAACTGTGCTAGATTCAGAACTAGGATGAAGAATTCCTGTGTGTTTTTTTCTTTTGGTCAGACTGAAAAGTTTGATCAGAAATGTTTACAATATACATATGAACCCTGTTGAATGTTCTCCAGAAGGAAGAACCAAAGATACAAACAGTATTTACGTAACACTCAATATTTATCCATTCAATCATGTCACATTGGCACCCAATTTGCTTCCTCCCTCCTACCAATGACAGTGTGACAAATAGTCTTTATGTAAATTAGTCTTTAACAGCTAACATAGGATTAAATTCAAATTCCCCACAGAGGAGATGATCACCCATGGAGTACCCTCACTTCTACTTTTCATAACACATCTAACAATGTATGTAGTTTATTAATGCATGTTTAAGCAAACTGAATCCTATCCATCACAGTGGTAAGACAAATGCAAATGTCTTGAGTTACAGAGCATATTCAAGCTATTTGTATTGTACACATCATACACATTCAACTTATTTTACATGGGAAGAGCAGGGATTAGAAATGGCTTATATAATTCTGTCCTCTCAGATGAAAATTAATTTCAATACTACCTTGTGACATTAATACCCAAGAATGCTGCAAAACCTGCTTTAAAATTTTTTAGTGCTGAGGAAAAGCTAAAGAATCAAATTAGGTCATTAACATTAATTTAAAGAAACCATCTCCTGAGATATCAGGGTCCCTTCTCACAGGAGCAGGAGTGAAGAAACTAACTTGCCAAATAAACTACACTGAAATGTTGAATTGAATCATACTCAGTATGGGAGGCTAATGAAAAAGAAAAGAAGTACATGAAAACCAAAGTTTTAGATTTGCTAACTCTTCTGCTTGCATTTTTCATTTTAAAAATATTTGCCTTCACAGGTGATATTAAAAAAGGCCAACCTTAGGTACAAGTTATTATTGGTATTTTAGACACTTTCTGAAGTGGGCACTGGATTTCTGAGTAGAGTTAGGTGCCTTTCTGAACACTCCTCATAATCAACAATGGAATAAGGCAATGCCAGTCATTCGACAAATGATTAGAGTGCTACTCTAATGGTAGCACTGATTTTATGGCAGCTGAACTTAAAAAATGTTCTTATTGACACAACCAGAATAGCATAAAAAGAGATGACATTGTTATTAGTATGTTAATTTAGGAATAGCTTTTAGCAACACAACAGAACACATTCAGTATTTCTACGACAGCTTCTGCGCACAAACTTAATGTTTCTTCTGCAGTTGCAAGACATGAAATAAATGAAACAAAGGATATTTAATTATTTGCAATAAACTTCTCTATTATTCTCTAGTTTTCTCTATTTTTTACAGTTATGAACAGTAGTAGCAAAGATTTATTCCATCAGAGAATTCTTTTCCCTCCCATTCACATGCTTAAATGTGGTGTCCAAGATACATGATGTTTTGTACCATCTTTAAGTGATAGGAATCAACAGAGGTATAACAATACATTTAAAAGTTATTTATTTAAAAAAGAAGTGTATTCAGGTCACTTACTTATCTCTAACTGTCTCTGTATCCGACCTTTGCTGCGTTCTCGAAAAAGAGATTGGGTCTCGTTGTATTCTGTCATGACCTCCACAAACTTGTGAGCTAATACGGAGTGCTGTTTTTATAGGATTTAAAAATGTGCAAAAAGTTTATTTTATTCTTAGTACAGTAAATATGACTGCACAACAACTGAAAATTGTATTTAAATTTCAATAGAACAGAACATGGAGTTCTGAAATATTTCTGAAAAGTGAAACTCATTCACTGATTTAGTAGCATCCTTTTATTTTCTTTATATTTCTTAAATTGTCATACCTGTGTTTTTCTTATCCTGAGATCCACTGATGTCCGATTAGCATTTTCACCCTGATCAAAAGTTTGTTCAATAGCTAATAACAAATAGAAAAATGTTGAGTCAACATTCAATATAGTAAATTTGATACTGCAGCTCAAAGTTATTTGGTAAATATTACTAATTATTACTTTTCTCATGTACAAGGCTCCCCACAAACATGTTTAACTTGTCTTACATATACACATGCGTATAGTGTGGGGGCAGTGAAATCCATACAAGTTTTAAATAGGTTCTATAATTCTATAGTGTATAGATCTTAAAACAGTAACTACTTCAATACTATTAAGAGTCACGCTAATATCTATTACTCTAGGAGCAGTTCAAAAGGCCTAACAAAATAGGCTGCTCTTGCAATTTAAGTGATAAAAACATAACAGGTAAACATACCCTGGTGCTTATGGAAGGCTAACATGACAAAAAAAGGCTAAGTGTAATGAGTAATATTCAGTCAATATATTTTAAAACCTATGCTGAATAATTAAAGGCACTACTACAAGGGAAGCCCATAGCAAAATTACTTAGCCTGAATGAAGTGCATTGAGTTAAGGAATTCCAAATTATGTAATTAGACAAAAAACAGATCTGTATAAACACTATCGCAAAAAGTTGAACATTTTGTATTCAAGGCTTAATGAATTAAATAACTGTACACTGAATTTTCTTAAGATTTTCTTAAAATTTAGGAACTACCTGGCAGGAGTTGTACAAGATAATTTATACATACATAACAGAGTTAAGTTTTAGAAGGCCAACTGCTTCATTCACACCACTAACATCCCAAATGTGTTAGGAGTGATGGCAGTTTTATTTCTCCCCACAACTTACCCTTTAACCTGGCTCGGATTTTATTAGCAATCTTCTTTATTTCCTCATTTAATTCTTCGAGTTCTTCTTTTGTTCCTTAAAAAAAAATAAATCCAGAAATGTTGATTGGTAACAACTCAGTGAGTTGCCTTCTCAAAAGACATTCAAGTCATCGTCTTTGGATACTACGTATGACCAGGGGAAACACAGTTAATTAGTAAGTGACGTAAGTTCTTAACAAACTGTAATTTATTTTTATTTTTTGGTAAAGTAATATGAAACTTGAACATCCACTCTCAGGGATCTCATTCAATTGAGGGCAACGAACAGCAAGATAAAGAGATCTAATTTTAGGCCCGGTTTTTTAACATTTAAAGATGTTCAAATGACCCTGGTCACTGACTCCCAACCCTGCACTGTAACATATCACCCAGCAACAAGAACAAGATAGCAACAGAAACTTTAAACAGAAACTTTAATTGCTCCCATACTGTGTTGAATTAACCTGGATGATCCATTTCATTATCCTGTGCCATTATGTTAAAAACAAACAAACAAAGAAACTAATACTTGGGAAACAGGAGAGACTTTTTTGTGTGTGTGTGTTCCATTCTACTTGAAAAAAAACTAAGAAATCATAAATTACTCTGCGATACAACGCTTATCACTGTAGTACCTCTCTGATTGTTCCTTTTATCATGTTCTTTAATCTCAATTCCCTGGTGACATTCATCCTGCTTTACTAGTTTACAGCTGCCCGTACTCCTTCCTCACAGCAGAATGTGGTGGCCACTGAAAGGTCACTGCAGCACCTGTGTGTGCAGGGGCAACTATCAGCATTTGGAGCAAAGCTGATGTTGCCCACAAAAGTGACTTAGAAGGGAACCATAAAATACAGATCCAGCAATTGTATTGGTGGAGGCTGTACCACTGCAATCTTTCTTCACGTCTTGTCAAAAATAGATATTCACATTAAAAATGTTTTTTGAAATTAGCAACAGAAAAATTGCATTGTTGACATCATTAAATACATCACCTAAACACTCAGACGCTGACCTACCAATGTAGCTCAAGCAAGCCGTGGATCATGTACAACTCAACCCTGCAATCCCATAATTACATAGCATAATCGTACTGAGGGGTTTATGATATTCCTAGGTATTTTAAATCTTACTATCAGATTCTTATTTCTTGTGACAGGCCTTGGGAAACGTTATTCCCAAATCACCACCTAAAACCAGGTAAAATATTTTGTGCCTTTTCCTAACATAATGTTTTCATGGTAATATTTCTTTGTTGGTCATAAGGAAAAAAATCAGTGAAGACTTTCAAGTGACAGTTCTGTAGTTTATCACGGACCCATTGCTTTTAACTTTTTTAAAAAAACATAATTGTGTTACATACTACCTATATTTTCTGAAAAATACTGAAGCAATTGGTCATGAAGCAATTAAATAGATCTGTTATTGGAGTTCCTGAAGACACCAGATTCACAAGAGCAATATTGTGTTCCTACATGATTCAAATGCATTTCTGTGGTTGTGATAAAAATTGCTCTCTATCAGATCAATTACTAACCCTTATTAACCTGAGGTTCATTGTTTTTTTAAAGTCATATAGAATCAATTAGCAAAATCACTGTCAGTAAGACACACACATGCCAATCTACAAACAGATGAAGACTATAAAGGGAAAAAAAAAAAGAAGAATTAACAACCACAGTTCAGTTTTCATCAGTAAGAACATAAAAAGTTAGGCTACTGTTGTGACATTATGCAAAGATACCTCTGCATCTTTTCTTCCCTGTTCATTACACCCTGTGCACAAACTTAGGCATGCCTTAAATTAAGAAGTGTTGAGAACAGCAATCTATCAGAGTAAAACGTACCTAAACCAAACAAAATTGATTTTAGAGAATCTAGTAATGTATACCTGAAATCTAAAAAAGCGATACTCACTTCCTTCAGGATTTGGGGCTGACAGGATAATGCTGTGCTGCTTTTTTACCTCTTCCACATTTTGTGCTATTTTTGCTATATTATTTCTAAGTTCCTCAACCTAGAAGAGAAATGTGGCAATGAAAGAATCAAAATATTGCATGTGAAGGCTTTTTTTTAAATACATCTTTGCTAATAAAAATTTTAAAGTATTTAATTGCAGCACTAGTAAATATTTGTCAGAAATCGCAATGTATGTATAGTAGTTATCTGAACATCTAAATAACTTACTTTTTTTCTTTAAAAACAAACAAAACCAAAAGAGCATACGCATACTTTTATGTGCCATGATGAAATTTTATGTGACAGGAAAACATAGCAGGGGGTCACACAGGACATTAAACTCCAGTGTCTTCAATTATTTGTTAAAACAGAATCTTCCCATACTTTGCTACATTGTATGGAATAGGAACATGGTATTTATGGAAACAAGAAATGTGTGATAATAGGTACCCATGGCTTACTTTCAAAATTAAGCTAATCACAAAAATAACTGAGAAATGCAGAACGTATATGAAGAGTACATAAAGAACACAAAAAATACCTGTTGGAAGAAGTCATCCATAAAATGGTCTTTTTCAACAATAACTGTTTCTCCATCTTCATTTCCTTTACACTGCAAAAGACAACAAAAATCTATGAAATAGAACTCAAGATACTGTTCTGAAACAAGGAAGGTTCCTTCCACATAGCTCCTGCACACACATTTTTTCTAATAATCTGACAAGAAGTTTTTCTCTTCTGACGCCTGAAAACAAATGAGCAGAGAGGTCAAAAAAAGTCACCTGACTACCATAGAATTGTGAATGCTAATGCAGTACTCCTCTGTAAACAACTTCAGGACAGAACCAGGCTATATGCAATTTTGTAGTCTTAATTCCCCATCATAAGAAAGTATTAAGATACAATTTAACATCTAGATATATAAACACATAACTCTCTCACAGCCTAAAGATACTTACTTCACATTGAGTCCTACATGAACAGAAAATAACATCCAGTTTCACCATAACTGAGACAGTAAACAAAAACCTCACCAAAAAGTACAAAGAGGGGTGTCCACGACTTTCTGGCGTGTGATGTCTAAACATCAAACAAAATAACAAAATGCTATCAGCATCTCCGTATGAGTTTTGCCCTTGGGTGCTTTCAAGCTGCCATTCCACACCAATTCAGATACAATTATGTTACACTACACATAGATGCGCTACATAATTTATAAACCCTGAGAAGTGCAGCCAGTGAGGCAGCAACCGGATGCTGGCTCTCAGAGATCTCCCCAGCACCCAGCCCTGCACACGTCCTGAGTCACACTTCCCTAAACCATGAGCCAGCCCAGCAGAACATGTGGTTCTCTGCAGTAACGGATTCAAATTTGGTCAAAGGAAGATAGAACTGATGTGCATCAGAGAAGTACACAGTTCCAGCTCTCATGGCCTCTAGTTCCCTCTGCAGAGCAGACTGTTTAAACTGCATTGAACCCAAATTAGAACAAAATACTAATTATTGTGTCCTACTGCAGTCCATGGATTATCACCAAATAAAAACCAAACCACATGATGGGTAAAATAAAGGATTTTCATTTTCAAAACTTTTTCTTGCAAGCCTCTCTGCCTTTGATTTTCTAACACCCACTTTCCACTTCCAAACCCTGATCCTGTAACCCAATAAGCTCTTTGTTTCTGGCTTTATTAAATTAGATGAGATGTATATTATTTGCATGATAACTCTGCAATTTAATCCAATATCAAAACACTGCTATTACCTAATAAAGTTAACATTCATTAACAGTCTTAAGCACCAAAATAGCAGGAGTTCTCCAAATCTTCATGGAAATTTTGTATTTATACTTTGTGACAGCTTTTTCCCCCCACCCCCTGCAAATTCAGGGAGTCCATAAAGCTCCTTAACAGTATTTTTTGTCGGAAATCATTTGACTTTTTATACTTGGGAACCAGTGCCCCAGTTGAAATAAAACACTTAAGATGTTACTGCTCTCCTGGACTACCAATTCACACGTAATGTCACACAAGAGCTTTGGTACTCACTCATTCTGGGGAGATGATTGCTAGAACTCAATATTAAAGAATTTGTCAGTACGGGCTGTAATTAATTAACAGCCTTGCTTAATAAAAAATAAGAGGAAGTCCATGTCCAGAAGAAGTCACCCAACTTATACTGGTATCAGACACTGTAGCGCTAAAAAGCTACCAGGTCTAAGTTAATAAAGAGCTACATTTTGAAAGATGTTTGATTTAATCATCTGTGTAAAAGAACACCTTCTGCTTACACTTACTGTGTAAAGAATATTTTTTCTAGTTACAAGAAAATCCTGCATTTAGGTAATTGAACTAAGAATAATTAAAATGGTATTGGTTAAGAGATTCAGCATGTCAGCTGCTTCCTTGGTCAGAAGATCTCAGTAAAACATTAAATACCTGAGTCAGCCTTTAGAGTAAGATTTTTTATCTGTCATTTGGTTAAGCCGTACCTATAGCAGCTGAACAGCGGAGTCCTGTGATCAGGCAGCCTCAGTCAGTTCCATGCACATTTCACTTTCACATTTGGTTGCGATGACAGAATGACAGACAAATTGGCTGTCTGCAATTTGTTGAAAGATTTAAGGACTCTACCTTGAACATCAGCACTTGAAAGAGAATTGATGACTTGTCAACCTCTGTTCTTAGATCATCACTTACCTAAAATACAGCTTATTCACTAACTCTTCAACTTAAGTGTCACACCTTTTCACAAGCACACAGCTCAACCAAGATCAAGTTTAGTAAAAAGGTATTCCTTCTCCTAGGCCTCACCTTCATAGCATAAGCAGTATCACAAAAAAATACCTGATAAGAAGCAGGCAAGAGGCTGTAGTAGCATGCTGCGATGAGAACAGAGGCACACCATCCTATTCCCACTCTGAGAATGAAGCAGGTGCCTCCCTGTTCTCTCTATATAATGGACATTTCCTTTAAAAACTGTCCAGAGAAATTACAGGACAAGTAACTGTACTGAAGTTATTATTGATACAAAACCAACATCTGAGTGACTGCAAATAGTAGATTTACAGCAGTCCCTGCACACTGCAACTTAACTCCCTTGTACTCACACACTCCCACATTACTCAGCCAACTGGATGGCGTAAAAGGAAGCAATGTTGATGATACTGTAAATCTTTATGGTTGCCTGTACCAAGTAATTCATTACCTTTGTTATACAAGTAACCCTTTACTTTTAAAATGACTGCCTAGGTGTTTTAAAGCACTCTAGAATCGCTTGCTTTATTCAGTCCAGAGAAAAGGAGGCTGAGAGGTGACCTGGATGCTCTCTGAAGCTTCCTGAGGAGGGAAAGCAGAGAGGCAGGCACAGCTCTCTGACCCCTGAGTACAGAGCATGTGAGAACAACACAAAGCTGCGCCAGGGGAGGTTTGGACTGGATATTATGGAAAAAAATTATTCACCGTGAGGATGGTGAAACACTGCAACAGGCTTCTTACGTGGATGATGGCCCATGCAAGCACATTCAAGAGACATTTGGACAATGCCCTCATTAATATGCCTTAACTTCTGGTTAGCCCTGAAGCAGTCAGGCAGTTGGACTGAAGCACCTTCATGGGTCCCTCCTAACTTAATTATTTTATTTTCCATATAAAAAGCCTATCTTTAGAAAGACTAATTCTTACATCACATCTCCCACATTAAAGTCAAAGCCTTCCAAGCCTTTTCACTTTAAGTACTTATTAAAGAATTTCAGATTCTAGAGGTACTGCTCTAGATGTCAGCCATCTATAGCTGCGAGGCTCCCTCCTGACCTGGAACACGAGGTCTTTCAGTATCTTCATACAGCATCAGGTTATCAAGAATTCTTTTATACTAAAGAAACAAGTCTTTTCTCTAACTGAGATTCTCCTTACCAACGAGATCTATCAGGCAACTTTGGCAGGTTAATCATTAACATGAATTTAGTAGCGTTACTGTACAACACAGAAAAAACGTCATAGGATAACCAACCATATGAAATAATGCTGTTATGACATGGAAAACAAAGCTCTTCTTCAGGAAGTTCTGTGTTTGAGTGAAGAACAATGTGAAAGATCAACTCAGGAAAACAAAAGCAGCCAGTAATGTTTTCCCATTTCTGAAAAGGTTTCTTTTATATTTTTCCATTTTATCCCAATTCTCTCCATTTTAACTTTTTTGACTTTGTGGTTGTTCAGTCATTCCTAAATAGTTTGGGGGACAATAATTAAATGCACAAGAAGCAGATTACAAAAATCAGTGTAGTTCTGTTCAAGTTACTGTTCCTAATTTACAAGAAAAAAAGCTACAATCAAGTGGAAGCTATTCTAAACACTTCTCAAAGTTTAAGATTACCTCAATAACACTCAAGAGTAATGAGATAAAAAGAATATATTTGAAATGATTTATCTATCAAACAGGAAAACTGGATTTTAACATATACCTCTACAACAATTTGAGCATTTGAGATAGCAATTTTTGTGTTATGAAGGTTGCACCCCAACCTTGAGATCTAAAATATCATGCTAAAGCAGGGGTTTACATCTTACCTCTTCTCTCAGGTCATTTAACAGTATCAAAAACATTGGAGCAATTTTTATTAAACAGACCTTTAAAAGACCATGCGTTTTTAATACCTAATTCTAGCTAGATGCGTTGAACACTGTCTGAATGCAGAACCTACAGCTCTTGTAAAGTCATTTCAAGGTGGTCTGGTATCCCTTAACATCAAACCAGATGAAGAAGGCTTGGAAAATATTCTAGAGAATCATTGCTGTGTACCTACCCTGTTTTTCTTTTCTTCCCTAAGTATCTATTAAAGACCACTGCTATACACAGCATACTGGATCAGAGAGAGCCCTTTTTAAAAAAAAAAAAATTAAAAAATATCTTACATTCATTTGGGCAAAAGAATACCCCAAACCAGTTTGGAATATGATCAACTATCAACTTAACTGTAGTTGAGAAATATATATGATAACTGAGATTTCTAAAGCTGAAACAAGTTCATATTGGCTTGCTTAGAATAGCTTACAAACATTAAAATAAGCCCCTTGAAGCAGACAAATACAACTATGGTTCCCATCTTCTGAAAAAGGCATCATTTTTTTCTAGCTGGGAAGTAGGATGGTTCAGTATTACCTGAAGGCCAAATGATCTGCATGTCTACAACAGTTTCTCCAACTATTTTAGCACTGTTTCACTATCTAATACAGTGTATTAATGAAAGTATCAACAAATATGATAATTTTATATTTTAATGGACCATAAGCACTGCTAAGTAACATTTCTTCCTCTTTGTAAAGGCATAGGAAAATCTAGGTAAACATTACCTCTTCTGGTGACAAACCTTGCTTGCTGTCAATTAAAATCGACAAGCACAAATAAAGACTTGCAAATTTAAATTTAAGTTTCTCCTAGAAGCAGCACCATATTTAATTAAACAGTGTGTGCACTGGCTGAAGTATTAGCATCTCAAACTTTATTTGTGTGGCACATCACATCTTTGCCAAAAACACAGCAGATGAAGCTGACATGTAAAACATAACCAATGCAATACAAAACAACTTTATTATTTTAAGGGGAAGACCTAAGACTCAGTAATTCCTTAAGATTCTGCATGCCCAGACCTGTTTAAAAATGTCAATATAGAAGCTCTACCCTTCACTGAATGCTTTAATCAAATAAAATGCAACGGAACTACACTAATTAGATTGAAACGCTATGGAAAATAGGCAAATACACATTAATTGCTGTTCAAAATCTTTTTAGTAGTAAATGAAAATAACCTCAAATTTTTTTTTTGACATTTCAGGTAAAGAGGTAAGATAGAAGTAACTACTTTTACAAATTCCCTGTGCAAATCAAGTTTTACAGAGGCCACATCTTGTGACACAACTTTTCAAATCTTCATGTCAATGGTGAACTTTTAAGTGATAAAATGTGGACTGACTCTGCTATAGTTGTTGACTTCACTTGATGTTAAAGTACTTCCAACTAGGTATAAGGAAGCTTCAGTTTCAAGTCTCAGATCTATTAATTTATTCTAAACTTAATTATGTTGATGAACATATGAATCAATTCAGCAATACTGACCTTAGTGTTTAGACTTAAAGCAGTAATTTTCTGCAGCAATGCTTTAGTTAAAGAAACAGCTTCCTACAGTAATGTTTTTAGATATCAAATACTAAAGCTGGCCTAAAAAAAATCTACATGCAGTAAAAACCCTAAACTACTATTAAAAATTGTAAAAAAAAAAATTATTTTAAAAATCTATACATACAGTCCACTGTTGTTTCTCCTCTGTCAAAAGGAAGTGTACTTGTCTGGCATTATAAAACAAACTCAGATCACCACTTACTGCTTCCTCGTTCTAGGAAGCAAGTACCACTACTGAAATTTGGTGCATATTCCTATAACCTGGACATGTTTATAAACAGGAAACAGGAGAAGGGTCAAAGTATACATGAAAGAAAACACTCATTTCTTTGGCACTGCTTCGATATATCTGTCCTGGTGAAGATACTGTAATCTAATGACCTTGCATGCCAATTCATCCCTTTGGAGAGAGAAGCAACGAGACTGGCAATTCTATCACTTAAAGACGGAGCTTACAAAACATGTTTTTATGATCTTGAACATATGAACTTAAAATTTCAAGACAAATGAGCCCCAAACCTTCACACAGCTCAGAACAGGCCAAGTTCTATGTGTATGTGTCGTTTGGGAATTATCACAGAAATTCCTGCGTACTTTCCATTTTCTTTTTAAAGCAGGCCGCATCCTGTTGAAGATGGACATGAAGGCACCTCCGTTCCACTCTCCCCCAGTTTTTTTTTTTTTTTTCTCTTTTTTTAGCGGATTGTTTTCAGGCCACAAACAAGGGGACGGAAAAGCACGCCCGGCCATTCCCAGATCCCATTTTCCAAACGCTCTCGCAATGACGCCCGCTGCCAGCCTCCCCAAGAGGTTAAAGGGCCCCACGGCCAGCCTCCCCAAGAGGTTAAAGAAGGGCCCCAAAGCCAGCCGCACCAACAAATTAAAGGATCTCAAGGCCACCAGGTCAACCCCCGCGTTCCTCCTACGCGGCGCCTGCCTCGCGGAGCCCCGGGGCCGCGCCTGAGGCGGTTCCTCAGCGGCCGCGGCGGTAACGGCCCGGGCAGCCCCCGCCTCCCTCACCTCCTGCAGGTCAGCCAGCCGGTCCTTCATCCCCGCGGCCCCTCAGCTTTCCCTCAGCTCCTCGCTCGGAGCCGTCAGCGCTCGACCCGGCCCGGCCCGGCCCTGCCCGTCTTGGGGCCGCCCCTCAGCCGGCTCCACTCACCCGCCACCGCCCCACCTCACGACCGCCGCCACCCGCACCGCCCATGCGCCCCGCAGAGGGAGGGAACGGATGGGAAAATGGCGCGCAGTCTCGCGCAGGCGTCCTCGCGCTGCTGACGGCGCGGCGGGGCTGAGGTAATCAAAATGGCGGCTGCGCCCCGCGGGGTGTGGTAGGGATGTGATCGCGGCGGGCGCTTTGATGAGCAGGGGTCTGCAAGGGAATATCAAGGGGAAGAGTTGGGAAAAGTTGTTATGTGCCTTTTTTTTTTAAAAAAAAAAAAAAGATTTTAAAGATTTTTTACGATTTTTTTAAAAAATATATATATATTTTTTTTAAAAAAAAAAAGAATTTAATCCTCTGGTGTGCTTTGGGTAGGCTGCAGTCAGGCTTCTTAAAATTTCATGTTTAGTTACCAAAAGCAGACGGACTGCACCTCCTGCTGTTGCTACTTCTGTTTGCCAGGCCCAGGCATCCTGCTGTCCGTGCGGTTTTAAGCCACAGCTTGGGGTCACCCATGAAACAGCTACGAAGGACCCATATAATGACTGGAAACATAAGAAAGCAAGCTGCATGCTTGGGTCACAAGGTGGCTAATTGACTTCTTTTAACTCTTAGGCAAAAAAGCGTTGAGAAACATAGCATTTTAGTGATGTTCAGGTCTCCAGTAGAACACCAAAGCCAATGACTGCAAGGGCTCACATGTTAAGGAACTCACAAACGTTCTGAATAGGTGCAGTAGCAGGCCTTAAAGACCTGAGAGCTTCTAGGAAATAAATAATGGGCATTTTATAGAGGGCAGAAAGTCTTAAGTAGTGGTGTGGTTTTGTCCATAGGTGCTTGGTATCAAGTAGTACTTAAAACTATAATTACCTGTAATTATTAGTATATACCCTTAATTATTAGTATCCCGGTTCTAATGTATATGAACTTTCCAACATTACATATTGAGCAGCTGCAGTTTCTGAAAATGTTACTTTTGGATACTGAGCACAATAATCCAATACTATTCATGTATTTCATGTATTTAAATAATTTTGTTCCAGTGCTGGATAATTTAAACTTCCTGATGACAGTAAATACTTACTTCAATGACAGTAAATAGCTGAATTTTGTTTTCTCAAGAATTTTAGATCTGCATCTGCTCTTCACTATTGACTTAGTAAATGCTTATTTTCCAAGAGTATAGTCTGTTAATGAAACTTGGAGTAAGGCATTTTTTTTATTTTATGGCAGCTTTACATGGTTAAAAAAAAATTGTCTTTCAAATGCATATTTTGATCAAATTTTAGTACTGTATGATCCATGTTACCTATCCATGCTGAAAGTGACTAATTTTGTCTTAAAACCTTTCAGTGTAATTTCCTGTGTTGCCATGAACATCAGCGCGCAGACCTCTGTTCTTGCTTGAGCTCATATTCCAGATACTTTTCTACAACCAGTGGGAGGTATACTTCTCCATTGCTTCCTGGAATATACTGTTGTCTTCTTTTACAGTTTAGAAAATGATTTTTCTTCTTACTGATAAAGCAGTTCTAAAATATGATACTGTTGGAGCTATTTATCTCCCATAATGGTACCTTTTGTAACATTCCTCATTTGTCCTTAAATAACTTATTAATAAAGGTTGTCTTTAACTTTGTTAAGTAAATCTTCTTATCTACGTCAGTGAGTTGCTACGTTTGTTCTCAGCTAACCTGAGTCAAATTATAGGAAATGTAACGATCTTTCAAAGGTAATTATTTTGCTGATTATCTAGTGATACCTTGTGGACACCAATTTCCTCGATAGCAATCTAGCAATCTGATGCTGTTGATCAGTGCTCAGAAGTGTGTTTGTTTGTTTGTTTGTTTTTGTTTGTTTGTTTTTACCTTTGCTGTATGTGGCTATCTGGAGCAGATACTCTGTAGATGCTCTGAACACTTACTTATACATGATAATAAAAGCTAGATCCCACATAGTAATTTATAATGACTTGTAAATATTTGACAGGAGCTCAAAACCTACAACGTGACTTTTTAATTAGCCATCTATTTTAATAATTCAAATCAAAGTATCAGATCGTATTACCATTTATGTTTGAAGGGTAAAAAGTAGTTTAGTAATACATTTGTAACACTACTGAGAAGTTTATAAAGTACACTGAATGGTCTCTAAACAAAGTTAGAGATTGATTTTTTTTCCTGGAAGTGTTTATATTCTTAAAAACTGCCAAACTCTCCTAATGTGGCTTTTTGGGCTCCTATTTATAAACGACTGCCTATTTGTCTAGAGGTGGAATTCACAAGGGTTTTATAAAAATTGAATTGTGCTGAGAAAAATGTAAGATGACAAATATTCTGAAAAATATCCTTCCTGACACCTAGAGGTGATGAGCAAATATGCTAAAAAAAAGCAAACAAAAACAAGTTGTCCAAAAAGAAAGCAAGTTCAACAAGCCAGTGATTCTTCCAAGAAAGAAAATCTTATGCAATATTTGTATTGCCATCAAATAAGCAAAACATACAGCAGAGTGCAACAACTCTTGTAAAAGTTACTGTACACATTGCTATATATGTAAAAAATGAGTAAGATATAAACTACATTTGTGTATTTCACTTGCCATTATATATTTTTATATTATTTCAATACAGAGGTATTTAAAGTTCATTGATGCTGCATTATGGATGTACCAACACATTTTATGCAGACCACATAAAAGTTGCTCAACTATACGAGGGAAAAAAGTGGAGAACTAGGTTAACTATAACTATACTGGGGAAAGACTGGGGAATCTGTGAACTTGGGAACTTGGTATGTATAGATCTATACAAAACATCTATTTTATGTTGTTTTGAAGAGTTTTTGAGCAACTTTGTTCCACTGAAGTCTGGACATGAGGGGTGAGAAAGCCAAATATAGGGGTTACAATCCATGTTTTATGTTCATGTGTGCTGTAATGAATGCAGATCAGTATGTATGAAGTGAGAATAATGGTTGTAAGGCACATTTAAGGACAGCCCTTTTGAACAGTTTTTACCTGAAAGTCGCTGGTTTAAACCCTCCAATTGGACATCCAAACCACTTTATGAAACGGTGCCGGTGACACCTTAGCAGTTTCTCCAAGCCAACTACGTGCGCTTTTAAAACTCGGTGTGCACCACGAACCGGGTCAGCTGACCCCGTTCTCCAGGACGCGCATGGGGACGAGGACCTCGAGGTTTATCCGAGCCCTCCCCATCAACCCTCGGCACTACGGTTCGGGGGCCCCCTCCTCACACCGGCACCCCCCGGGCCGCGGCTCCCTCAGGCGGAGCCGCCGCGCGCCTGCCGCCTCCCGCCCGCTGCCCCGCCACACCCCACGTGACGCGCGGCCCCTCCCCCTCCCCGCGGCCGCGCGGCGTCGCTCTCCGGGCATTTGAACCGCGCTTCCGCCATCTTCCCAGCGCCCAGTCACTGCGCGGAGCGGCGCCAAGAAGAGCCTAGCGAAAGGTAAGGGGCGCGGAGCGGCCTCCGTTTCAGCCCCTCCGAGGGTGTGAGGGGGGAGCGAGGCCGCTCGGAGAAGAGAGCGGTGCGAGGTGGGCGCCGTGTGGGAGCGGGACCGGGGCGCGGCGCGGCGGGCCTCGGTGAGCGGCACTGGTGCTGTGAGGCCGCCGGCCGTGCGCCGCGCCTCCCTCCCACCGCCCCTCAGAGCAGGGTGAGGGCCGGCTCCCCTCCGTCCCCACAGCCAGGGCGGGCGGCATCCGGGAGATAGAGCGGAGCGGCGCCCCCGAGCAACGGCCCGCGGGGGAGGGGAGGCGGCGCTGCCCAGTCATGGTGGCGCTGGGCCCGCTGCGAGGGGGGCGGGTGGTGAGGCGCCGTTGGGGATCCCCCATAGAACCCCCGGACAGCTCATTCACATGTGTGCGTATGGGGGGTCGGTTATAAGCGCTTGTGAGCGGTTTGGGGGAGGGCTCTTTGTAGTGCTGGGCCCACGGCAGCCCTCCGTGAGGCGGTATTGGGGGAGGGGGATGCAGCTCGGGCTGGGGGAACCGTTCTGAAAGGTAGAGGGGCGCGGCGGCCGCCGCCGTTGTGGAGCGGAGGGGGATGGAGGGAGGCGCCGCCATTTCCGAGCGCTCCCGTCGCGTGTTGGGAGGGGGGAGGCGTCAATGGACCGGGACTGGAGCTGGGGGGGAGCTGGAGGGAAGAGGGAACCGGAGGGGGGGGGAGCGGCGTGGGCCGGGCCGCAGCCCCCCGCCGGCAGCTACCAAGTGGCGCGCAGAGCCACGCGCCTCGGGAGGCGGTTAGGGAACTGAAAAGGGCGCCCAGCCCCTTCCGGCGGGGCCCTGAACCAGCTCGGCGCTTGTGAGCTCACATGCTTCCATTTCCCCTGCAGACCCAGCATGGCCGCCCAAGGAGAGCCCCAAGTGCAGTTTAAGGTAAAGGACTGCGATTTTTTCTTTTTTTGTTCTTTCCCTTCAGTAGAAAAGTAGCAGGAGCGACTCTTAAGTACAAGTGTGGATGGTAGATTTGGGTCTGAAGTGCTGTTCTTCCATTAATAGTGCGACCAGCATATGACTTGTACCACAGCATTATGTTCCATTGTCAGTCGTGTGCTTTTTGTAATTTTGTGTATCATTTCATAAACAAGGTAGACGTTAAAGCTTACTAAAAGAGACAATTACAGCAATAACCGAAATGTGCTTTGCATATCATACAACAAGTTAACGTACCAAGTTAACAAGTGACTTAACATATCATGTTCTGCATTTGGTGTAGAAAATAGTTCAGAACAGATATTTTTTTATTTTAACAGCCAAAATTCTTTAAGACTCCTGTGTGGAAGATTGTTACTTGTATTTCTTCCAGTGCTTGGCTAGGATATCCTAACTGTTAGTTGTGCAGGTTTTTCTAATTGTAATATTGTAGTGAGTTTATCCAGTTTGGTTGCTTAAGTGAGTTTCTTTAAATACTGTCACATTCTGGTTGATTAACCCGAATGTTCTTAAGTTATCATTAGATAAATCTGGAGTTACAGATTGACAGGTTTAATAAATGGGGTCCCAGTACAGTGAGTTACTTCATGGGTGACTTCAGTTTTTTTTAACAGCATTTTGGAAGACTGAAGTGTCTGTGGTAATTAAAATGAGCGATAAATGCCTCAAAGTGTGTTGCTTTAACTCTTTTTTGCTTTAATGTATCAACAGCTTGTCCTGGTTGGTGATGGTGGCACTGGTAAAACAACATTTGTAAAACGTCATTTGACTGGTGAATTTGAGAAGAAGTATGTAGGTATGTCTGAAGAAACTTCTAAGATCTAATATTTTACAATTAGAAGTACAGCATTTTAAAATTAAAAGTACAGTTCACAACTTAATAAGTGGAGTACTCTTTTCTATTCCTATAGCAACGCTGGGTGTTGAAGTTCATCCTCTGGTGTTCCATACTAACAGAGGCCCTATTAAATTTAATGTATGGGACACAGCTGGCCAGGAGAAGTTTGGTGGTCTGCGAGATGGCTATTACATTCAAGGTAAGATGTGTTTATATGTAGGAATACCCTGTAGCTGTCAGAGGTCAAGCCTTCATTCTATTCAATTTGGCCAATCTGTAAGCTTTTGCTTGGTCTTCTAGCGTTTAACTGTTTTTTGAGTGTTCAGACTTTGTATACAGATACAGACATTTCCTTTGCTAGGCAGCCTGCCCTTACGTAGGAAGACCTTTTTTAGTTTGCTACTGCAGGCTTTGGTATTAATGAACAATTGTACATCCTAAAAGATGCATCTAGTGGAAAAAAGTGGTTAAAAGGTGAAAGTAGGTGTTTCAGTTAGTAAAACTTGTATCTGTATTAGCATCCTGTGCTGGTGCAAAGACGTGGAATGCACAAACTCTAAAATCTTTTAGATATGGTGAAGTTCTACGTACCCTTGATAGAGGATAGTTGCCTTCAGAAGTCACGACAGCCCCTTAGTTTTTCTTTTGCCAAGCTCTGTTCTTTATATACTTTAGTCAGCTGCATATTTTTTAATAATTTTGCAAGGGATGATTAGACTCTGATGCTATTGCTTTTCCTTTAGAAATATCAGGGTCAAGTCAAGCCCGTGTTCTTCGAAAAACTTTCCTGTACAAGGGCATCCTGAGATGTGGACTACAAGCTCTCAACTTATCTGAAAGCTTTGATAGGATGCCTAAAATTAGTTAACTGGGTATTGACTAATTTCTGTCAAATGTTTGGGTAAATTACAGTTGATCTTTGTAATCATTTTCTGTTTCTATGCCATGCAACAGTAAGGTGTTCAATAGGAACTCTGAACTCTGCAGACTCTTGTGTTTTGTTAAAAGGTACTCTCAGAACTTTGAGGAAGAAGCTAATGCAGGCACCCCTAATGAAAGATTTTTATGGGTACCTTTTCCCACTCTAGTTTATAAGAAAGTTAAGCACTTAGACTTCTGATGTAACTCCTAACCTCTTTTCTTACAGCCCAGTGTGCCATCATAATGTTTGATGTAACATCAAGAGTTACTTACAAGAATGTACCTAACTGGCATAGAGACCTGGTACGGGTATGTGAAAACATCCCTATAGTGCTCTGCGGCAACAAAGTGGATATTAAGGACAGAAAAGTCAAGGCAAAATCCATTGTCTTCCACAGGAAGAAGAATCTCCAGGTATGATGGCATGAGTTTGTAGGAATCTAGACTTACTAAGTCTATCAGCTGCATTTGGGTGTTCTGCCTTTCTCACTACAGGCACTAATATTTCGGCTTACGTCCCTTTGGCTACTTGAACCTAACTTCAGGAAAGGGAAAAGTGATGATCATGTTAAAAGATGAGGATCATCGCTGGTATTGAGCAGAAGCTATAAGTTCTGTTGTATACGTCTGGCTTCTACTGCTCAGAAATTCATTGTGACACAGAAGTAAGATAGTTCGAAGTAGACCAAGTCTTAGGAAAGAAGTACCACTGCGTCCTGAAAGTTGCACTTTTGATCAAATTGTGTACTGTAAAGGGATAAACTTCTGACTATTTGCATGAAACGGTACATCTCTAGAAACTTGAATCATAGCTGCTTCTGAGAAGCAGAAGTCAGAGTCAAAAAGCATACAATTATTAAAAATACAGTGAATGGTGCTTGTTAATCTTGGTATGTTCTAAATATCAGTGTTAAGTATGTCTTACGTACAAAATATATTTTTTTGTCAGTATTATGACATTTCAGCTAAGAGTAACTACAACTTTGAGAAGCCTTTCCTCTGGCTTGCTAGGAAGCTAATTGGAGATCCCAACTTGGAGTTTGTTGCCATGCCTGCTCTTGCGCCACCTGAAGTTGTTATGGACCCAGCTCTGGCAGCACAGTATGAGCAAGACTTACAGGTAACTGAGGAAGGGGCGAAGGTCAAATTATTACCTGATGAATAGTATCTGGACTCCTGGGAGTAACTAGAAAAAACAAAACAGTTCCTAAGTGTAACTTCTCTCTTTTACAGATTGCTCAAACCACTGCACTGCCAGATGAAGATGATGACCTGTGAGGGATGAAGCTGGAGCCCAGCGTCAGAAGTCTAGTTTTATAGGCAACTGTCCTGTGATGTCAGTGGTGCAGCGTGTTTGCCACTTTATTATCTAGCTGAGCAGAACATGTGCTTAATCTTTGGGATGCTGAAAGAGATGAATGGGCTTCGGAGTGAATGTGGCAGTTTAAAAAACAAAACAACAAAACAAAACCAAAACTTCATATTTTGGACCTGCATATTTAGCTGTTTTTTGGACTGCAATTACTTCCCCTTTTGAGTTTCAAATATAAGACTGCTGCAGTCACACAGAGTGTTAAGTGGTAAATCTTGTTTCTGTCATTCCCATTCTTTTTTTTTGTTTAGATAATAAAGTTGTATTTCAAATATCTCTAAGCAAGTGAATTCTCATGCATTGTTAGAAAACTACTTGAAGTGTCTTCGGTTCTTTAGTTAAGGCTAATCCTTGCTTGCCTACTGCACTTCTTACTGTTTCATTTCTCTACATGTTAAGCTCCTGTTACTAAATCAAAGCTAACAGTTAACCTTCCATTGATTTCCTTATTCATATAATAAAAGCATCTGAGCAAACCTGAACTAACTGCCAGGTAAAACTAAAGCAGTGAGCACTTGAGTGGTAAGTGGCAAGATCACCAGATAAGCATAAATTAACCCATGTGAGTGGGAATGTTTGGGCTGTAGGGTGACCTGGGAGTGAAGCATAGTTCAGTTTGCGTATGCTACTTTCAGATATGGTGTCTGAACTTTATAACTTCCAACTATATTTTTTCCAACATGCCTTCATGGAGCTGTGTTTTTTTTTTTTAAGTAGCCAATAACAAATGACAGCTAGGTTTGTTAGATGTCTAAAAGCTGTATCTTTGCATGGAACATCATTCAGTAGAGCTATAGTTGATAAAACTCTCTAAGCATCATAAAACTCACTAACTAGAAAACAGCTGTAGATGAGCTATAAAAAGCTCTTGGCTACAGAAAAGCATATTAACAAAAGCCACATATATATAAATATCTAGACTTTACTGTAACTGCACCAAGTTCTTAATTTGAAACTCTAGCTTATTACAGCACAACTGGTGGAAAATGTCTACTTTTAACACTATCTTGTAGAAATTAATCTTGGTCAATATTAGTACTGCTAGTAAACAGTTTAAGATACCATTTTTCAGTAGTGTTTGAGTACATGAAGCCTTGAACTCTTCAGTTTTGTATTTTTGGTTTCTTAATAAAGTGGAGCATTTCATTTATTCCTTTTAACTTGCATGTTTGTATATGTAACTCCTACTTAAGTATTTCTTAACATTTCATTCTGATACATGTTAGCAGAAACTGTTGACTTACATGAAGGAGAGAACAATACTGCCTACTTTGCACAAGCTCCAGTTCTGTGGGTTTTTAAAACTAATGAAAAGGTGAGTTGTATTTGGGACCTGAGACTAAGGAAAAATGAGGAACATCATACTTAAGTTGTGAAGAAAGACATAACATTCTACTGAATTTTCCTGCTTCACCTACTGAATTTTACTGCTTCAGTATCTTGCTTTAGCTTCATATTACAGGCTCTCCTGTAGTTTACTAATTTACTTTTGTATATCTTGGTTAATACTGCTATCTTGAATATCTGCTGCTGCTTTACTAGTTGTGGAAGCCTTTTTATCATCAAGCTGTCTAACTTCCAAATAATACGGTGTTTTAAGAAGTGCAAATCATTTAGGAAACTGAAGTAGTTCTTGCAGCGTTGAAAAGCCTTTAAAGGGAATACAAAGCTGCAGTATTTGTTTGCCCTGTTTCATAAGGTGTTTGTGATCTCTACAACTCCCCTGTTGTAGGCAGGTACTAGGATTTGAGTTAAGCAGCTAAAGATCTATGAAAAGTGAAAAAGCTGTTTAAAAAGTAGAACCGCTATGAGCTTCAGTGTTAATACAAAGTCAACAAAAACTTGAAAATAGACAATAATACTAGTCCTACCGTAAAGTAAAGCTTCTGACTTGAAAAGTTTTGGGTGTGGGATTAAATCCACGTGTTGCAGGACTGTACTTGATTTTCCATATTGAGCTGCTAATTGTTTAATGAAGGCTGTGCTGATGTGCGCATCCAATTTCCTCAGCTATAGTTCCTGAGCTATAACACTAAAAAGTAAACAGCTTTGAAGCTTCTCACAAGTTGGATTTTAGCAAGACAAGTTTTACTCTTGTTAATTTATTAAGAAATAAGAACTTCTGCACTAAATAATCACATCATTAGACCTCCAACACCATTGTGACTGAACTAATAAGACAATCTGCAGTAGTAGCTGTTTGACCTGCTTGGCTGCTGGATGTAGACAGGGTTAGTTCAGGTTAAGATAAGACTGTATGTTCCTATACATTGCTGGGTGAATTTTTCTGATTTTTTTTCGGATTTTTTGATAACATCAGAGACTACTTGCAGATTTTAACTGTCAAAAATAAGATGAATTGCAGGCCTGCTTACTGTTTCTAGTTCTTTTATAAAGCTGCAGTGTTAGTGTCCTAGTCTAGAGGTTTGTGTTGGAGTAGTTGGAGAACTAGTGCATCTGGAAATCAGAAGGTGAGGCAAAAGCAATAACTCAAACTGTCAGAGAAAAGGATTTGCTCTTGCTTACTGTACCTCTAAATTGAGGGTTGAGTGCATCCTTGGGAAAGTTGAGATTGCCCTTGAATTTATTATGTTTCCAATAGAAAATTGCTTTAGAAAAGTGCTTGCCAATGTTTCTACAACTGGGAATCTGTATGCCAAAAGTGTCAAAGTCTGTCCCGGTTCTGTCTGCAGGTTATAGTTCAACAAAATGCACCTGTAGTCTTGATATAAACTGGAAAAAGCAATGCTGAGATTTTTTTTTCCTGCCTTCTTCCTAAAACAGAAATAGTTGAATCTGACTACTGGTCACATTCTCTCACCTGGCTTTCAGCGCAACAGTTGTCTGAGCCCTTTTAAAGCCGCCTCTCTGCAGTGGGATGGAAAGAAGTATCTTAGAAGCAACTGAAACTGCAAAGCAAAATCTCTTGCATCTGTCAGTTTTCATGTGGTTGTATTAATTTGTGGGTTTTTGTGTGGCTTTTGCAATGAGCTGAAAGGTTTGCTTTTAACCTTTTTTTTTTTTTTCCTTAGCACAAGCTGCTATATGAACATCTCATGAATCATAGAATATCCCGAGTTGGAAGGGACCCCTAAGAATCATCAAGTCCAACTCCTGGCACCGCACAGGTCTACCCAAAAGTTTAGACTAGGTGACTAAGTGTACAGTCCAATCGCTTCTCAAATTGACAGGCTCGGTGCAGCAACTACTTCCCTGGGGAGCCTGTTTCAGTGTGTGACCACTCTTGGTGAAGAACCTCTTTCTGATGTCCAGCCTAAATTTCCCCTGCCTCAACACCATTCCTGCGTGTCCTATTGCTGGTGATTACAGAGAATAGGTCACCTGCTTCTCCACTTCCCCTCACAGGGAAGTTGTAGACTGCGATGAGGTCCCCCCTCAGCCTCCTCTTCTGCAGGCTGAACAGGCCCAGTGACCTCAGCCGCTCCTCATACGTCTTCCCCTCTAGGCCCTTCACCATCTTTGTTGCCCTCCTCTGGGCCCTCTCCAACAGTTTAATGTCCTTTTTGTACTGTGGTGCCCAGAACTGCACACAGTACTCAAGGTGAGGCCGTACCAGAGCAGAGCAGGACAATCACTTCCCTCGACTGACTAGCAATGCTGTGCTTAATCCATCCTAGGATATGGTTGGCCCTCCTGGCTGCCGGGGCAGGCTGCTAAAGTTCTTGCACGTGTCCTGAAACTCTTAATCACTTCCACAAGAAACACTTAAAGCTGGGAACCAATGCAAGGAGAATACATGTGACTAAACTGTCCTAGTCAGTAATGTTTTCTAACATAAAGGCAAGAGCTCCCTGAAAACAACTGTAGTAACTTTTCAGTGTTCTAGGCCCTCTGGCTTGTCTGCAACTTTTGTATCTGGTGCAGGTTATCTCATCAGCAAAGGAGGCAAACAAACAAACAAAAAAAAGTGGTACACTTTTGGCTTTGATACAAACTCAACTGGCTTACAAGTCCTGTACAGTTAAACTTGGGAGAATTTTATTCTTGAAAGCAAGACTTAACATGCGGACCCATTTAACACTGATGAGGCAAGACACCGTCTCTTTTTGTATCTCATTACTCAATTACTGAATATCCTGAAACGTGTTGTTAATTCTCTTTTAACTTGTCAAAAAGCAAACAGTGTTCAATGAATAAGTGGTACTTCCCCCAAAATCTTAGTGTTCTAGAAGCTGTCACTCAAATGGGCTGATGTTCATAAGTGTGCAATATAGGAATAGTTATGTTTTTTGGGGTTGTCATATTTGATACTTGTCCTGCTGTGATCCCAAAGCCATTTGATAAAAGGAGAGCTGAAATTCCAATCTTCCTGGCTTACTTGAGAGGGCAAAAGTGAGGACAAATTCCCTAAAATATCAAACGCTTTCATATAACACTTAAAATGGTTTTTTATCCACCATCTCTAATGCACTTAGTAGAAGCATTTAAAACTGAATTTCATCAGAAACAGCTCTGAGTTACTAAGGGAGGTAACAAGCTTGATTTATTGTTATCTATTTCTATGTTGACAATTCATGAAAGGTCAGCTAAAATGAAAACTCTTAAGATTGAAATAGTCATAAGCAGGAAGCTCAAAGGTTGTTTTGTTTTTTTATGCTATTAACCAAAATTAAGACCAAAATTTTTCACCAGTGTGTGATTCCTCTTATGTCTAAGTGGCAAAATCACTGATTATACTTGGAAACATCAGAATCTTTGCTAGTGCAGCTATAAATTTTCTGAACAAAGTGTAGAACTAAAAAAAAGCAACTAAGTGATTAGTCTAAATGGTTCATGTTTACTTTGAACTTTTTCATGTACGAGTTACCATGCATAAGCTGGTAGGACCTGTCTGATTTCCCAGCTGTGATATCAATTCCTATCACTGCCACTTCAAGCTTGTCACTGCACAAGAGATTATGCTGGTGACTTTTGCATCTTGGTGCTCACTGAAAATGGTGCAGGAGGGAAGTGAGGTGTTTTGCTTCTGCTGAGGATATAAAGGAAAGTTTCCAGTCAGGCTATTTTGATAGATTACACCATAACAAATTTGGTAACCTTCTAGATCCCAGGTTGGGTTTGCAAGGTAGGTATTAGGGAAAGAGATCAAGATGAAGAAGTTTGTGCCATGTATAAATAAGGTAAGTTATAAGAAACAAGAAATCTTGAAATACTTTCTTTTCTCTTTTGCATTATCCATTGCCTATTGCTTTTGGAACTAGTACTTTTATTTCTCATTTAGGTCTGGATATTTTATTTCAATACCTGAACTGATGCTCAGTTATAAAACACTGAATTCAAACTGCAGTAAATGAGCACAGTAAATTTTAAGGCTATATGTAAAAGAACTGTTTGAGATAGCTCATTTGCCATCAGAAGCATAGAAATTGCCTGATACATGAGGCTTAAACCAGATTAAAGGGAGCAGTTCTTACCTCACGATCTGAACAAGTTTGATATAGTTTCCTTTTTTTTTTTTATTTTTTTTTTTGAATGAGTGGCTATTGCATATTTCTCTGCTGGCTGTATACATATTGGCTGTGAAGCATCTAATAACACCAATTAATTCCAGGTTTGCACGAAACTGCTGCAATGTAAAAGGATTGCTTTTGTGGTACCAGCTTCAACCACATGGTGGGGTACTCTGTCTTTGTTTCTGCTCTGATCAAGTAAAAGTGTTAAAATGAAATATATTTCAGATCACACAAGCAGCTTATATTCAAGAAGGAAATGATGTGGGTGCTTTTAGGTTTATTAACAATAGTAAATAGTTATAATCCATGTGTAGTAGCAGCTGTTAGTTGATAGAAGTTTAAAAGAGTGGATAAGCGTTTTTGTTGTATGCTATTTCCTTGATGAAGCATAAGACAAATGTAACAGCTTTTTATTTGGTTATTCCTTCATATTCAGTTAAATCCACAAGAGTGTGAAATAGACCAAGAGCGAATTACAGGGACACTTGCATAAATAGCAAAAGAGTTTTTTTTTTTTTTTTTTTTTTTTTTTTTTTTTAAAAAAAAAGGCAAAAAAAGCACAACACTCAAAAGAGTTGCTGGCAAAGCTTGGGTTCTGCTATCATATCCTCCTAATTTTTCTCCTGTTCAGCATTTTTTATTTTTTAAATCCAAGTTTGGTTAAATTAAAGGTTAATAATAATTGACCATTAAAGTATAACTTTACCTGGAAAAATGAACCCACATGTGAAGTGCTGATCCCCTAATTTTTATGCAAAACAAGTATGGTGAGGGATATATAATAGTAAAAACTTTTCACAGCACAGTTTCATACAGTTTTATGTAATGTTATGCTAGGATCTTGTAGTCAAGTTGCAGTGCAGACAGTGACATGCACAGAAAGTTTGCAGTATCAGTGATCTTAGCATTATAGTTCTGTCTCTAATGAGATTGTAAGTAAGGGAGAAACATGTTATTCTGCTGAGACCTTGAGATTTGAAATGAGGTTGGCTGGCAGAACTGCACTGTGATGGTTTTCTCTGACTATGCTGGAGAACACTACCTTGTGTGGTATGTTTAGTATGGGATAAACGGCCTCTGTACAGCGCAGCTGAGATCCTTGGTTCAGAGTGAAATAAATGCATGACTGGCTACATAGGCACGTTCCTAGCTGATGTAGTATTGGCAGAACCGATGGCAGCTATCACACAGAAAAAGCTAGGTAGTATGGCATAGAACTAACGTGGCATCCTCAGAACTATAGTCCAGTTGATAAAATAAAGCAATGAGCAAAATGTTTCACAAGGCAGGGAGAAGGCACCTGTTGCAAGGGACTGAACCTGTGAAGTGAGAGGGAACTCAAAGGCAGGAAGATTGAAGTAAGTGGGCAAGTCAGGCTACCAGAAAAGGTGTGGAGAGTGGCTAAAGAAATACATAAATAATTGTTAAAGAACAAAATTCTCCTGTTGTAATGTGATAGCGATTAATACAACATTCCAAAGCATAGCTAACTAATGGCTGTAATACGTAATGGAAGCCTGCTTGCTATTAGATATCGAAGCAAATAGAATAAAGTAGTGTGTGTGTGGTGGGGGGCAAGGTGCAGGTTGCAGGGGCAGGGAAATAAGAAACCTCTCCTGGCAACTGTGACCTTCACTGAATGATTCTCTACCACAGGAGTTCAAGACAGACTAGTTTTTTATCCAACAAATTGTAAGAGCTTCTTGTATCCATACATGAGATAAGCTGATCCAGTGCATGTGCCTTGCTGGAAAGTACTTCAGGTAGTGCTGGCAGATACCGTGGCAAAAAGCTCTAAGGAGAGAGGAAACAAATTTTCTAGCAGAAAGCATTTTTTCTATCACTAATCTTCATTGTGCATGGGTCAGTTGACCTCAGTAGAACTTCTGTGGCTTACATGGATGCTGTATGACAAATTCTGCATTAACACCTTATGATTTGAAGATTACTTGTCAGGCAGAGTGTTTTACCACACGTTCTTGTAGGTGAATACCTTGGCTTTTTCTGCATCAGTCATTATTTGAGTAAACAACAGGGATGTTTAAGAACATGCAAAGAATAAATATTTTTTAGGCATGTAACATATTCTGGATTGCAGTTTGTAAGTCTTAAACCCTGGGGTAAGCATTTTTTTTTTCCTGTTTCACTACTTCTTTCAGTTATTTTTGTTGACTGTTTTGGCAAGCGCGCTTCAAGCACTCTTAAGCAGGTAGCTGTTGGCTTTTTGATATGTCTGTAAGCAGTGTCTTGTATAATTAATATGCTCTGACCATGGAAACTTCAGTATAATACCTACAAAACAATAATACTTTTTCATGTAAATATGATATTCAGTGATATTTATAGTCTCCTTAAATAACTAATTTTAAGATGTCACTTGCAGCTGAAGATGACTGGCCTTTTTGGATCCTTTTTAGTTAGAAATGGTGATATTTTTCAATTATGAAAATATATTTAAACCCAGTTCTGTGATTACAACACATCTTGTGACTTTTTGAATCTTTGGGATTGTTACAGCAGCCAACAGAGATAAGGCATTTCTCTAGTCAGATTATTAAGCATACAGTAGGGTGGGGACCAAATCAAAAGCAGTCACGGTGGTCAAAAGAGTACATGGAAGGGAATTTATGCTAGGAATGATTTTTGTGTTGATTCTCCTCTATCAACGGAGAGCCAAAACTCCAAGACTCACAGCCCCAAAATGGGGGCGGGGGACAGAGCTTGATGGATATTCTGGAATTCAGTTATCATGCTCTCAAATTAATCAGCTGCACTTTGGACTTGAAAACTATTCAAATCTTACAAACATGGATTTGGAAGCCACTGTGGACTCTTAAGCTAGTGCCCTATGTGATTTCTGTCACCACCCTCTCATTGCTTTTGCCAGATCTAAAGTAAGAAACTACGAAAGACAGGAGCTGCATTATTCCCCATGGAAAGAGAAGTCTTTAATATGTACATCTGTAATAGGCTCAGATGTTCTTGCTGAGAAACACTTTGCAGATTGGCTTCTGGGTATATGCTCCATTTGTGCTAGTAAACTTGTTTCACAAAGCAGTTGAATTAAATTTTCATGCAGTTACTTTTACCCAGAAGAGCAAAAGAACAGACTAAGAGAAATTGGCATATATTCCAAAGGCAGGACTTTATTATGGTGAAATAATTCTGTAATTAAGGAAGTCTGACTACCTGAATTGATGCCAAAAATGCAGTCGTTATAGGCAGTCTTTTTTTGGCAAATAAAAATTGGTTTATCCATTTTATTATATGATTAGCCAATTTAACATAAGCTTGACATTAAGGCCTAGATAATCAAAGATTGCACTGAATTAAATATTTGGTATTTGCATGAAAAAAACCCAACAACCAACCAACCAACCAAACAAAAAACCAACAAAATAACAACAACAACAACAACAAAGTATTTTGTTCAGTATATAGAATATGATGTTCAAGGCACTACAGCAAAACAAAAGTCCAATAAACAGGACAATATGGTAAACAGATAATAAAAAGAGTAATGCAATAACCATAATCAGCAAGTGGGACCTCATCCAAAGAAAAGTGTGTGATTTAATGTATGACGTTATTCACCTGCTTACTTGGTCTTTGAATCACTGGGCTCTGAAATCTTTTCAGAAAGAATATATAATCAGCCTAACATTACATATATAGCATTATAAAAGTATATTCATCTGATTAGTCCTAAGTTTTGTTGCCAAAAATCTGTATTTTACTTTCTGGCATCAACTCAGCAACTTCACATTTTCTTAATTAGAAAAATATTTTTCCATGATAGCATTTGCCTTGTTGAACTAGCTCCAGGATTTTTGTTTGTTTGCTTTTTCTTTACTCCGAACTGTTCTGTTTGTCCTTTTTGGTATAATTAACTCAAGGAAAATCTCATGCAATATTTTCCTGTGTCGTTTACTTTTTCAATTATTTTTGCCAAAATCTTTCCCTAACTGAAATAATATAGGGACCAGTATCATATGACAGCCACTGCCACCCCTGGATTGTCTTTTGCTAAATTGTGTTGTGCAGATAAGAACTTTAATGCCTGATGTTCTTCCAGTAATTAAGCTTTTTAATAGCTTATGTGGTTCTTCACTGCTCGGAGGAGGATTTGAGTTGCTCATTAGAAGTGACTGGGATAGATCTATCTGTACATGAGAGTTGGGGGCCCAGTGAAGAGATTGTGAAGGCGCATCTGAGAGCTGCTCATGTGGCATTCTATTTGCACTATTAAAGATCACAGCTCCGAGAAGGTGGATGGATCAAGAATCATCTTACTGTTAATCACAATAACACAGCTTATAATTACAGGTTTTATTAGCAACTATTCCTCATGCTAGTAAAAAATCTGTCCATCTCCCATAGCAGTGTTCTTCCAAAGGCAGTGTACATCTTGCAGATGGTACTAGCTTGTATAGACTGTACAAAAATTTTATGCATAATGCTTTTCCAAAGGTCTAGAATGTCTTTTTTTTTTTTTTTTTTTTTTGTTAAAGTTATTCTTTATTGCCTTTATTGTGTCTTGACTTTTTTGTTGTTGTTAGGGTATTTTTTTGTTCTGTGTTGTAAATTCAAAGTTGTTATTACAAGACTTTCCACTGAGAATCAGTGTTGATTTTTGTCAAAATTAATATTTGCCTGTGACAAATAAACGAGGAAGAAGATTATGGAAATGCCATGATTCTGTGACTTCTGAGGTCATTGTAAAATACAGCTGGAACGCACCAAAAGAACTAATTTACCTCATCCTTGTGCTGCAAGGTGAGACAGACTATTTTCATGGTATCTCTGACAATCATCTGCAGTCTATCCTTCAGGGCCTCCAATGATGGAGGTTCCACATATCATTAATGACAAGTATTCACATCTTTTTTATTCCTCATAAAAGCACTTTTAAATGTGATTTATTCATTTCAAAGTTTAAATGTACAGAAAAACTTTAAATGGTACTGCAATTTTTAACAGTCCTAGACAAAACTTATAAACCTAAACTTTAAAGGTGCTAGTTGTTGGTTGGGAAAGTGCTAAAAGAAAAAAAGACCAAATGTTTATTTTTCTTTAGTTCTAAGAACATGGGTAAATCTCTTGTTCTCTCACAGGTATCCACAGTTCAAAGAATATTTACTATTTCATAGAATACAGGGATTGTAGCAAACACTGACTGTGCAAATCTCAGTGCAATAACAAGAAATAACACATCTTTGAGAATACGTGTTAACTAACACTTTCTGAACAAGAACTAAAAAAAAAAAAAAATCACTTGTATATTTGTTTACTTAGAATTGCCCAGTGACTTTTGAAAGTACAGGGGGTTTAGTGTATTTTTAAGTTCAAATAAAACATTATATGCTAGATTTTCACTGGTAGTTACATAATGCACATCGGGATTATATTTAAGGGATTACAATGAAAAGGGCTTGTAGTTGTTAGATGCCTGAGAACAGAAGCAAATTAATTCTTCCCAGCACACGAGTGCTGTGATATGTTACCCAAGCTATTTGTGCAGTCAATCCTGTGAGGAAAGGAAAATGCAAGAAATCTTAAAGCAGGAGTCAGTGTCTTCTGCCTTGTCCCTGTCCCATACATCAACACAGGTTAATATGATGACACTAATATATAACCAGTTGATGAATTTTAATGTCTTCCAGTTTTGAGTGAGATTGTTTTCCTGCTTTTCTCTAAAATCAGGGGTGCTACAGTGATTCTTCTTTTATTAAAACTCTTGTAGTTACTCTATCAATTAATACTGCCTTCCATCATTATTTATTGTAATACAACAAGGGAAGAGCACAGGGAGGGAATTATATTCCTTGGTGTCTGTGAAGATGTCATTTAGAACTTGTTTGGGGCAGCCTGTAACCAATAGCTATCTCTAAATAGTGCAGGATTCTACCCTAAGAAAATTGTTCTCTTGATGAAAGAGGATTTGCTGAAATTGAAAGAAGCTGCTTCAATAGCAGTGGTTTTTAAATTAAAGCAAAATTTGAGAGAATACAATAAACTTGCTGGAACCACTGATCAAAATACTTATCAATATGCAATATTTCATTCTAGATAACTAGTTCACCTGGTTGACTTCAATTAATGTAACTTCTGCCTCTGTTCTCATTTTTTCATTTACAATATAGGGATGAATTACCTATATTATAAAACAGAGCTAGTTAACAAAGTGCTGTCTTCTGATGTACTTTAAAAAAAACGCATTAACTACTTGCAAGATACTTCAATACAGAAATGTTTTCAGCCAGTGCATTCTAATGAGCTCTTTTGGTTCCCATGCTCAAAGAAATAAGATGTTGGGAAAGGAAAAATCAAACCAAAACAATCCTTCCAACTACTGTGCTTTTGTTTTAAGAGCTGCCAAATGCAAGTTGGACCTGTGTCATGATATGGGACTAGATTTTTCTTTCAGAAGACAAACTGGAAGTCAGTCTTGGTGACTTGGGTGGAGCTAGTGTAAACCAATCTGTGACTCCTTTGAATGGCTGAAATGAGATACACAGTGAAAGAGGCAGGGTATAAGTATCTGCAATGCAGACTTTGTACCAAGTACAAAAATAAAATATCAGACTCTTGTAGCTAGTACAAAAAAAAAAAAAAAAAAAAAAAGTGAACTCCCTTTCCTGCTTATAAACGGTACAGTGACTGCACTGGTAGAGTAGCTTTTGCTGTAGCAGTTCAGGACACAGCTCCTGGTTTAGGAAACTAACTGCAAAATCCAGTGGGGTTGTGAGACAGGGCTCCACAAGCCAAAGGACCAAAGGAATGTTGCAGATTCTTCATCAAATGTTGAGGGTATGGTTTTGAGAAGGAACAGCCTGTCCATTTCTGTATTTTGTCCTGCTACAGTAACTGTAGGGAGGGGACTCTGTGAAGTCCTTGTCCTCTCTGTTGAATGTTAACTCTGTGGGAGTTTCTGAGTACAATGTGTATTGTTCTGGTTGCAAATATATCAAACCTGGCCTGAGAGCGAGTGCAGGACCTTTCTCACTGCTGGAGTCCTAAGGTCAACTTCATAGGTTTAGGAAGAACTTATCACATAGGTGAATATTTAAAAACAAACAAACAAAAAAATCCACCTTTTCTTTGGTGTGGGCTCACAATTTTAGGTTGAAATAATGTTGTATAAGGAAGAGGTAATAAACTGTTAAGAGTTGACAGCTTCTTTTGTAAAAACTGCTCCTGCTTTGAAGCTCTGTGAGCAGCTAACATACTCATTATGGAAATGACCGTACACAAACACATGTATTGACATGGCAGTATGTACGGCACAATCTTGTTTTCGTTCCTCGCAGATGTGCAAACATAATCAGGTTGCACATATGTACATATCTGAACAGTTCCAAGAGAACCAGCCGAGTTGCCCTGGATGTTCCCTGTGACAAAGGACAGCTGATTTTAGTTAGAGATCTGTTCCTGTAACTCGAGTTAAGTAACAGCAGTTCTACAGCTACTCACACTGCAGGTCCATGACAGGCCAGAAAAAATAGCATTAAAATTACAAGTTTTAGAAGGTGGGTGCTATAACAACCTAGTCTATAGTTTCTATTACTGACAGATAAATAGTTTGACTAGGGAACAATTTTCATCCAGAATATTTGTTGGTGTATTAGAAGAGACTGATATTAGGGAAGTTTAACAAAATCTAGCAGTTAGAAAGAAATATTTTAAGATTAAATCTAAGATGTTTGATAAAACATTTCAATGCCAATTATGCACCAGCTGTCTTGTGGAGACTTAATGATTCAAATGAAAACAAAGGTAGAAAACTCTACTACAGATTGTCTTCTGCAGTGTAAAACAAATTATTTAAAGGATTGCTGCTCTCTTTGCTTGTATTTGCATAGTTAGCAATAAAGATTTGTAACTTCAAGGTGTTTTTTTCATTTTCTTGTAAATTTCAGCTGCATCACTTACTATTTTTTTTGTTTGTTTTAATAATATAATTATCCTGAATGAACAATGAGGTGAGCAAAGAAAGCTGAAATTGAAAGTGAAGTTTAATCATCTCATGATAAGTCATGCTCATTGTGGGGAAAGTGTTGCAACTGAAATCACTGACATAAATCATAAGGATTTTTCTTTTGAGATTAAACCTTTTGTTGTTTGGAAGTGTGCTGCCGTACACACACACACACACCCCCCAAAAAAAAAGAAAAAAAGAAAAAAAAAGAAAAAAAGAGAGGGGAAAAAAAATGGGGTGTGTGATTTTTCCAGTGCTGCTTGCAAGCTGCTAGCTGTTTCTGCAGCCCATCAGACCTCCTCCTGTTCTGTTTGGGGAGTTCATTCTGTGTGTCAGCAATGTCCAAGGTGCAGAGCAGCTCCCACCTGGCCACCTTCTTCCCTCTGCTTAAGTGGGGCAGAAAATCTGGAAACCTTTCAGGGAGTCTCCCCAGTACTGTTGCATGGGCGTCACAGCTCCTCCCTTCCTCACCCCTTAGCGGGAATAGAGCTTCCTTAGCTGTCCTGGGGAGAAATCTCTCCAGTTGCTGAGTGCAGGCTGTCCACAGTTACCTGGTGCATGCAGAACTTTGTGCTCTTATTGACATGCAAGTACTTTAAGTGAAGGTTATTTTATCTGCAGGTTATTCAAGAGCAATCCGCTGTGATTGTTTGTCTTCTGAGCACTGGATCAGTTATTCTGGTTTGCATGCAAGATGCCCAGTGCTACCTCTGGTCTGTGGTGGAAGCATTGTGATTTTTCAGATCAGGTTTCCAGAGGATCACACGAATACATTCAGATTTTTTTATTATTATTATTATTTTTCTGCAAATAATTTCTGATGTCTGCTTGCAATTTGCTCTTTCCACAAAAATTTCTGGCAGTGAACATGTTTGCTTGGATTCTCACAATTGTTTTGGTAAGCATATTCTTTCCCTTGACAGGCCTCTCTTGGCAAATATTTCAAATTCCTGTCTTTCACTTTTTATATTTTAATATTTATCATGATTTTTAGCTGCAACTTTCTATTTCTAAGGGTGACTCTACTCGTTACTATGTGATGCAAACTTCCAGGGGGTTACACAGGATTCCTCTTCTTCCTTCAGGTTATAGAGGAGTTTCTGGCTAACAATCATTGAAGGAGTCTTTATATAATGAAATAAATAAATAAATAAACAAATAAATAAATAAATGAAAAGAACTGGACAGAAATAAGCAATAGTCAGACTGGCTTTTTTCAATGAATAGTGCCTTCTGACTAGTTATATTAAGTGCAAACAAGATTTTTTTAGGAACTGAAGTTCAGAATTCTCAAAACTATTTTGTTTAGATACCAAAGCAAGGTTACAAACCAAATGTTTTTTTGGTGATATTGAATTTTTTTAATATTTAAATTTGATAACATACAGCAATTCATGTGGCATGAGCATCTTCCAAAATTAAGTATGATCCCTTCAGTCCTTGGACTCTGGAGTTCCACCTGCCCAGCTCTTAGCAAGGAGTTGGTTACTACCAGAAGCTTCAAAAGTTCACTGCCTCTGGGCAGCAAGCTGGGTGATCGTGGCCCATTGTCATGAGGCAATCTGCTGGGCTTCCAGCTACCTAAGCCCTACAGAAAGGGTCATTAGAAAACTCTCATTAAAAAAAAAATAAAAAAAAAAAAAAAGGCTTTAGCCAAGAGATTGGTGCAAAAGTTATTGTTAAGAAGTGGACAAGTGAGAAAGAGGACTAGTACCACAGAAGGAGTAGAGCTCAGAAGAGGAACCAGGCAAATATAGGCTTATATGGGCACCTGTAGAAATGGGGCTAAGAGCCATGAAATGGGTGTATGGGGAGGTAAGGACAACTACATGTCAGAATGTAAGCCATAGGTGGACAATGACACACATGGAAATGGGTGCATGTGATCACTTTTCTATAGATTAGCATCATGTTTGTCTTTTACTTCTGTTTAGAGAGTGTTTTCCTGGTTGACAAAACATCATGTGCTGAAAGTTCTAATTTACTGAAAATTTTTGGCAAGAGAAAATAACAAATTGAGTTTTGCTGAGATATTAACATAATTTTATTCTGAATTTTAGTTTCTGGTCTTCCTTACATCACCTATGTATGGTTCATGTCAGGATAAATAAGGGGTTGATATGGAAATATGCGGAAGAGATGAACAGGGCTTATGGAGATGGAGGGCTTATCAAATTTTGTTTAGTGTTATTGTTTCAGATTTTCACTGAAAAAAGAAAAGAACTTGTTTCTGAAAGTAGGATTTTAACATTAATGAGAAGAGTAAATGAAAGTATCAGCTAGTTCTAGCTACTATTTTTCTTTAACATATAAAAAGTTAGTTGTTATTTGTGGTATAGCTTAGTGTAATTGGGATGCTCTTCCAAAAATACTTAAATGTAATTATTTTTATCAAAGAATAATATTGCTGTGGCTATTACAGAAGTAATTTCTTTGTTATTATTATTATTATATATATTTTTTACTAGCTCTGACAAACAACTTTGAGCAAATCAATGAAATGGCTAGTGCCTCAGTTTCCCCTTCTTGATAGGGATACAGTAAAATTAATCCCTCAATGCTATGTGATTTAAATCAATATTTTTTCAAAGGTCATGTTTCTTTAAACAAACTGTTGTTTTAATGAATAGCTCTTAGCTTTCCTTCGACAATTTTTGTCCAAAATCTGTTCTTTTGTTCTTAAACATTTAAATTAGGAACAACTGTTCTGGCTTTGCATCTTCTCTGAGTATGCAGATTGCTAAGAACTGTAATCTCTTTAATCTGTTTGCTGAAGCACATTAACTTGTTTCCACTTGTTCCTAGCTGGCTGGTGTTAGGACCCAGAAAAGAGACAGCAGCAACGTGATATAAATAGAGTACCAGAATGGGACAAAGTTTGAGAAGAAAGCATGACATCACTCAGACTTGCTCTCCACCCAAAAAGATCTGGGATGGAGGTGCAAACGTGAGCTGGACAAGAGAGGAGTTAGCAACTCTTTTCAGCTCAGTTCCTGAGGAAATAGTACGAGTTATACGCTCTATGCGCTATAAGGAAGTACATTTTCTTGCTAGCAAAACCAAAACTGGCTTCAGATCTCTGACAACGTGAAAGTAATTGAAAGGAAAAGACCATAGGAAGAAAGTTGAAAACAAGATATTTTCTTTTTGGCACAGATTTTAACAGAAATACTTGACTTCTTTCCATGGAACAGTACAACTTTCGGATCTGATGCATATTTCTTTTAATTTTTCTCAAATCATAGTAATTTATTTATGGTTAAATGAAGAGATCAAAGTGTGAAGCAAGCAAATACTACTTAAAGGGTCTGGAAGGATATTATATCATCACTGGAGGAACAGACTTTTTGAACTTGCACGGAAAATGTCCCTTTTAATACGAAAAGTTGCTAAGGAAAACTTATGATTGAAATCTTTCAGGAATTTGATCTTGGTTGTACTTTTAAACTTAAATAGACCATGGAGAATTTATTATCTCTGCTCTGTTGTCATTATTCTTTGCTGATTTTATTTCAGTTCCAGTATCAGGTAATTTTCTGAATATGGTCAGCATTGAGATATATTTGGATTCCTCTTAGCAAGTTTTACCTCACTTTCTCTCATTATAAAATGTTTTATGTGCAGGTGTATGGAAACTATTCCCAGCTACTCAAACACCCAGGTAAGGAATGTTCCATTTATATTTTATGGCAATATGCTTAAATATTTAATTGCTCTTTTTTTTTGTTGGTTTGTATTTTTTTTTTTTTTTGTAGTTCTAAAGAAACAGTGACCTCACATTTGAACGTAAGCTCTGTATGAAAAATATAATAAAGCCTGATCATCCCACTTAGTTTAAATTCACTACCTATTAAATATTTTGCATAGAAATATATTTGGAGAAAAATGACTTGTATTTGATAGAGAATTCATCTAAAGGTTTATTACCTTTTTGAGCATGAATTTCTGAATCAGACTTCTGCACAGTTTCACAGTTTTTTTTTTTTTTTTTTTTTTTTTTTTTTAAACAAGGTCTTATTGTTCAGTGTTTTAAATTATTTGATTTACAGTTAGATATGCCGGTTTATGTGTTTTGTAGTACTTTGCCAAGGCTTCCAGCTATCTACCCTCCTCCCAGCCTTCATACTTAAGTTAAAATCAGTTATAGAGCATATTAAAAATCTCATCTGTTTTCAATGCAGAAAAACTCAGAGCTTATTGGGGGTCTGCGTGTGTAACTGCAGAATTCTTCTGTTTATATAAATAGTTTAACCTCAAGCCTCACGGTGGTGTACAAGTACAATTTTACTGCTTTAGCAATTCATGTATTGCTTTGTGCTTCTAAGTTTTCACCATATATAATTATGTTCAAAATAAAATACAGTGTGATGTGGAGAGCCATGTTGTCTGCTATTGCAGTATCTTCAGACCAGTTAGTTTCTTTTGTTCTGTTTTCACTCAAAACCAAAGAAATACCATCTCGTTTCCTATAGGTGAGAATTCCTGGCTTCTGGCCAATAGAACCATAAGGGTGAAAAAGACTTCCCTCAAAAAATGGGAAAGCCGTACAACATTTAGTTTGTATACGGTGTCTGTGGGGAAGCACTCAAATCCAGAAAGCATCACACCCGGTTACAAGGCTGTAAATAAGCCTTGTGATTTTGTTCTGAAGTCAGAGCAGTTACCCATTGAAGTAATGGTACAAGTATAAGCTGAATTCAATGCATCAGGTATTTGTTTTCAGAAAGCTTCTCAGGGCTGATTGGCTGCAAGTTGGGTGGCAGCATGGCTTTATATAGCTCAGAACTGGGAGCTAGGAAAGCCACCAACATACGCGTGGCCTGAGGCAATTCACTTCTTAGCTGTATCTCTTCTGTTTCTCATTTTCTTTGCCCATTTTTTTCCCATCTTATAAATGTAAGGATTTTAGAATATAGCTTCTCCTTAGGGGTGGGTTTGTTTGATGCCAACCACAGGAATGCAATTGTTGTGATGCTACCACTAATGAAACTCATGCCACGTTGTGACATAGTTTCTGGCATCAGTCCATTTTCTCACTGGATTCTTCTTATCTGACTATTTTTCTCTATTTTTCTATGTTTTCCTGTCACCTCTGCTATCTTTAATCCTTCTACCCCAGATATTAAAGTTAGGTGTGTTAATGGAAGCAAGAAGTGTTTGCACATAAGCACACTGTGAAACAGCAGGCATGTTCTGTGCTCTGCAAAATAGAGCAGGTAGTTTGAGGGCTGGCTAGAGGTACACTAGCACAGGTTGCCGATGCGGATGCTCTTCATACCATAGAACCTCATCACTTTAATTCTTTTTGCAGCAACTAGAATATGCTCTTTGAAGACAGAACTGAACACATAGCCAGATTTAGTTTATGCTAATGAAAGCTTGTTCCTACAGCCTGTTCCCTTAGAGTGCTTTTCCACACAGCTAGTTGAGTTTGGGTTGCCTGGAATTTTCAGATTTGGCTTTGTGCATACTTATTCAGTGTCATTATTCTTTTACTTTGACAGTAGCTTTTTCCTTTTGTAGAAACTATGCATTTCTCTGTATTTTTCAAGTATTCAAAGGAAACGTAACCATAGAACCACATCCATTTCTCCAAACACATCCCTGCCTCATCTATTTACACTCATGCTCCCACTCTCTGGGAAAACCTCTATGACAACAGCAGACATTCCTAGTTAGGTAGGCCAATAATACATCCTGGTCAATCATGAATCACTTGTTAGATATCTTTGGCATAGTTTAGTTCTGAAGGGAATCTGAGTAGTTTGTGTATTGCCATGAAATGTGGAGCTGCTTGTAGTTCTGTGTTTTCAAATCTGCAATTGTTTGTTGTGACGTTTAGCAAATTTGCCAGCTTTGTACTCTTAGCCTTAAGTTGCTGTCTGCATTGCAGCTCTAAGAGTAGTACATGAGGATGGGAGACATCAAAAGAGCTCACAGCTCCTCTGTGTAGGCAAGAAAATTTAGGATGAAAATAACGTGAAAATAATATTTTTGCTCCTCCAAGTCCACTGTAAAGAAATCTCATTTGTATGCAGAATACTAAAATGATAGAATTATACAGTAGGCAAGCAGTTTTGATCTCTCTAGAGTGAAGAAGCAGAGGACAAAAGATATTGTGTTTTGTTTTAATTTGCACACCATTTTCAAAAGTTTTGGGGAGCTTTTCTATGGTGTATGACAGTTTAAGTGGTATTTAGGAGACTCACTTCATTTGGAGACCCCAGAAGGATTAGGAGTGTTATTTTCCTTTGGTAGTGCTATTGAAGCCATGCTTGCTCTATATTTTTCTTATTAAGATTATTCACTAGCAAGTTTTGGGGAGTCAAAGTTGTGCTTTGTTAGATCAGTTCATACATAATGTTAAATACCCATCAGATGAAAGGCAGAAAGAAATTTTCTAGAAACTAGTTGATCTTTCTTCTACTTCATCCTTTGTCCAGTATTAGAAAGCTGGAACAGTGGATGGAGCTGTATAACAAGGGTGTTCTACAGAAAGTACTAACAAAAATGGTAGTCAGGGAGTTCAAGGAGGTTAGGGGGATCATTGTGGGAACAAATCTGTGGAAGAAGTTAATTGTATGAATGAAGATGTGGAGGAGAGAAGGAAGGAGTATGCTTATGCCTGATATCTTTCAATACTTTCTGATCTGGGAGAAGGAGATTAAGGGAGAACCCCAAACTAACTCCAAACAATCACCACATTTGAAATTTGACTGAAATCTGAGTAGAAAATGCTGGTTTTAGAAATACTTCCTCTCTGTTCCTACCCAAAAGAAAAGATTAACTCAAGCTAATAGGATGATATGCTGTGAGGTTGAACAAAACATTCTCATTTGTATTCTCAGTAAAACTTCTGTGTATCTGTATCCACATTCTGAAACTTTCTTGGATATAGGAGATTATCATTTTCTTCCAGAACAGCTGGTTAAATTAATTATTTTGAGAATAAAGGATTTCTTGAAGCTAACAAGATAATAAGAAATTACAGTTCATGTTTTCCTACATTATTAATGACATACCCTTAAAATAGAATTATCTTAACACAAAATCTGATTGCTTTAGACAGCCCACTTCTGCTCAGGTTTCAGTAATCACATCTTCTAAACTCTGTCCGAACTGGTAGCAATTAGACCAATGGAAACCAGCAGGTGTCCAGCTTTTGTCAGCTTGTACACTCAGGAAGGTGCTCAGGAAGACATTTTGGAAAACAAAATGTTCTTACTGGCCACAAGGAGATGTTCTGATTTTGGTGTAGTGAAGACAGTTCTGAAGGAACAGATAATGCTGTATGGGGAGGAGGGACTTCTTCCCTCCACCCCCCACATGTTGGTTATTCTGGAACCTCTTCTCTTGAGGAACATCAAATTCCTTCTGTTTAAGGGTATAGTTCTTCTGTATGATACAATTAAAGTGTGAATTACTTAGAGATATCAGGAAGGCTAGGCTGTGCAGTAACAACTGCACGGGTATGTATACAATCACCCGCATTGCAGGCCCTCCAGCATCAAGTACTGTTTCTGACTAATGTTTCTCCACAGACAACAAAGGTCAAAAATGCTTGTATTAATATAACCTGAAGGTGTTGCACTGGTTTTGCAGTGTGTTTTGAGAAGAAGAGTCCTTGGAACTCTTTAGCATCTTCTCCAATTCAATTTAACCATGGGTATTGGAGTCCTCCATGGAGGAGGCAGGAGTAGAAAAAGTATGCTGCAGAGGCTGAACATTCCCACTGTGCATTCTCTTCTTGGTGCATCGTACTGTCCGTGACGTGTTTAAAAAGCTGGGTGAGATCTCAAAATTATCAGGCCAGCTCCTCAACAGTTACTTTGATGAATGTTGCCTGATACACTAGCAGAGATTTGGTCAGAGATGTTATGTATTGTAAGTGTAATTAGAACAAAAATCAGTTGAATTCTAAAAACAGAGGTTCTCTGCAGTGGTAAATCAGATATCTGGCTTTAATCTCCTCTGCCATTTTGATTTACAGTCTTGCTTATGTGCAGTATTTTATTTACATGCTCTGTCTTGGTTTACTTAACCTATTGACTTTCTCTATTGTTCTCCTTCATGGAAACTTGCTACGCTCCTTGTTGTGCCTTTCTTTAACAACCTGTTCATCTGTGTTTCCTTGAAAGGGTTCAAAGTTCTTGCATCAGCTTCCCATTACTGGCCATTGGAAGATGTGGATGGAATTCATGAGTTTCGGGATACGAATGGAGGTAGACAAAGGATTCATTTACAATGGCAATAATATAAGTATTTGTGTCAACCTGTAAGTAGATAGGGAGCAGGAGAAATGAAAGTAGTTAGCTTTTTTAACACAGCAGTTGAGATTTTCTTTAAAGTTAATGTTTTTGCAGTGCTTTGATGTCCAAATCATATTGTATTTGAGAACTGATTTTTATAGAGTATTCTCAGACATTTTATGGGCTGTCTATGCATTGTTAAGGTTATAAAGAGAAATGGTTTATGATCCAAAGAGTCATTGAAATAACACTGTTATTAGTTGGCTTGGTACATGCATAACATGCACTAATAAGCTCAGTAACTGAGATCTTTGGCTATGCTGGCTGTGAAAATGCCTGATTCTTTTAGATTTTTAAAAGCAGTTAAATGCCTAAACTCTGAAGACATTTTTGAAAGTTGCACATAGTATGCACAGAAAAAGAAGGGTAGGCTTTTATCTGAATATATCTTATTCTTTTTTATTTTGTTTTGGATACTTCCTTAAAATTGTATTGCAGCAACATTTTTTTTTAATAATTTTTTCTCTCCAGTTGGGCAAAAATCATGAGAGGCTTAGTAAACACTCACTGATTTGAAAGAGTCAGTTGTCACAATTCTAGGATCTCAGAGGGAATGATTTTACAATGTAGTCTCTTTGGTTTCAGCAGTTTTCTGATTCTGATATTTTAAAGTGGGGTGAGAGCTTACTAGGGATGTGCAGGGGATGTAACTCATGGAGTTTCGACTGAGGCACAATACCACACTGCTGCATTATGAGCTTGTAGGGTCACACCTTTCAGATGAAACTTTCAGCTTTGTTTTGCCTCCTTCTGAGGCTCAAAGATCCCTTAGTAATTTTCACATGAGAACTGTTTTTTCTTCTGACTACTTAGCCAGTTCCAGGTTGGGCTGATACATGTACGCTCCCCAGTATTTCTCACACTATGGCTGACTACCTTGGCTATCAAGCTAAACTATGTATTACTGTGAAGAGTAGTAGCAGTGTTACTACTGGTGACTGTAATATATTTTCCCAGAAAGATCACTGCAGGAGATTAAATCAGGAGTTAGGGACCTTTACAAGCTCGCATGAAAAATGTTACAGAAGTGCAAAGTTATTGCTATTTATTACACAGAAATGGCAACATCAATCTCTGTTCCTAAGTGGGGAAAAAAATCTATAAATATCTGAAACCTTTTATTCCATAGGTGCTCAAGTATTTTAAACTCAAACTGTTTGACCCATCTTTCCAGAAAACTTCTTAAAGGAATTAAATTGGCTGACCAGGAATAAATCTGGGCAATATTCTGCTCCCATTAGAGGTTGATGGCAGCATTCCCATCAACTTCAATAGGATCGTAATTTGACCTGCAAAAAGTTACCATATGAGATTTTTAACAGTGTATTAATGTCATTTTCTGACAGTGGACCTCATTTACTTTCTAACAGAGTAAAACACTCCTTACCTAGCATTGTTTTAGCATTTGTGTTATCAAGATGTTTTTGAAGTACTTGAAAGGAGTATATGAAATCTAATGTGACATACAGCTGTTGGACAAATTGTAATTACATAACTGATGTTAGATTGTTTTTCAAAACATGTTAAATTACATTACTTCAATACAATTCAGAAATCTTTCCAGTAGTAACAAAGAAGAGTAAAAGCAGAATATATTAAGCTCCTGATCCTACAGACCTTCTCTTACATGAATAGGGCTGGCTTACATGAGCAATTGTCTCTTACTCCTATTATGACACTGTGTTAAAGAAATTTATAAATGAGCGAGCTGCACGACTGCTGGAAAAAAAAAATAATAGAATTGGAGGACTTTTTCTTGCTATTGTTTGCAGAGGATGCTAGTAGCCAAAAGTCCTTTTCTCTGCAGTGCAATTTTGACAATGTTGAATTCTTTCCTTAATGTTCTAGTGGATAGTTCAAATTTTTGGCAGTTGCATATATTGTGTCTTATAATACATGGGTATTATCTCAACTGCTTCCAGCAGAAATTTTTTGTACCTATCTGATATTTGACTTTGAAATACAATGAAAGTTTTCTTTATTGTTGTAATCTAATGCCCGTGACAATTTTCTATTATTGATACCATTCTGATTACACAACTCTTCTGTTTATTGCTAGCCTTTCTTGTTTTTCTCCCACTCATCATAATTTCATGCAATTATTTTCATTCCATGTTTCTTCTCTTAAATACTTGAAGCATCATAATCTGTCCATCATGTTAATCCATTTTATTTGTTGAAGTCATCGTGTGTGAAGCCAGATTTATATCTCTCAATGCATTTGTGCTGTGAGAGGCAGTATCAGCAAATTAATTTTTTGGTTATCATAGCAATAAAAGCAGTAGAAACAATTGAAGAGAAAAAAACCCTTAAAATATAGCAAAGAAAAAAATATGTGGCCATGTTCAGGTTTTAGAATATGACCTCTAGTTTTTCATGCATTTTCTATAGATTTTTTTTTTTTTTGCAAGGAGGCATTTGCCTTTTCTTCCTGTGAGCCCAGTTGGTCTAAATCCCCAGGCAATGCCAGTCAATGTCTCTATTTACTTATGCAGGCTTTCCATCAAGATCTGTTTGCCTGTCCAAGGTAAATAATTATTGTGTGCAAGATACTTTTAAATTATCAAAATGGGAGGGGAAAAAGGAATAAAATTTTATTGTTGGATACCCAAATTAGTTTGATAGCTCTCAAAACTATAGCAGGCAAAATGGTTCTAGGCAGAAACCCTGTAATGTTGATGCTGTCCTTTTAAACCTGTTGATAGTGTGTGTTTGCCAGCAGCCCTTAGACCAGAGCTGCAGAGCAGATGAGCTTAATGCCCCACCTGGAGATTGTCTCCTCCAGCCCCCTGGGTGGCTCATGAGCAGAGTGAGCTGGAGCCGGTTGCTCAGGGTTTTCTGGTCGGGGTTTGAATACCTCCAAGGATGGAGGCTCTACAGTCCCTCCAGACAACCTGTGCCAGCATCTGACCCTCTCATAATTTTTCTTTAATTATTTCAAAAGCTTTTTCCTTATGTTTAAGTAGAATTAATTGTGTTTTAATTTGTGCCCATTGCCTCTTATCTGTTCACTGGTTACCACTGGGGAGAGTCTGGTGTTATCTTTTCGCTTCCCATGGGGTGTTTATTCACACTGATAAAATCCCTGAACCTTTGCTTCTTCTTATTGAGCAATCCCAGCTGTCTCAGCCTCTGCTGGTGTGTCCAGTGCCTTCAACATCTTTCTGGCCCCTCAACAGGCTCACTCTAGTATGCCCACATCTAGTGCTAGGGAACCCAGAACAGAACACAGAACTTGAATTGACCATAACTTTTGCACCAGTGTAATGATTTTTGTTATAACTGCATAGCTCCTTACTGACCTCATTGTATTCAGAGCCCTTTATCTGGTTGCAGTTGTACTGTTTTATAATTTTTCCTTTTCTGTTCCTGTCAGGAATTAAAAATGGTTTTAGTGACACTATATTTTCTTAAGTTATGTAATTAAAGGATGCAACACTCATGTACTACTTACAAATTATTGGAGACTGTTGATCATATGATAATTTTAAAGGCCACTGACCAACATCTGTGATCTGTGTAATGTTGAGAGATATGAACTGGTCAATCATCTCTGATTGTGTTTATTCATTGTTTTGCTTATTTGCTTATTTTTTGTCGTTTCACCCAGCTCTAAGAATCCACAACTTCACTGTGCTTCCTTCCCATAATTCTACCTTTGTATATACCAATGACTCTGCCTACTCTAACTTCTCTGCAACTGTAGGTGAGGATTTACAATTTTTTGTTGTTGTTCTGCATTTGTCAAGCTTGGATGGTTCTTGTATCACTGGATTCAAAATTAACACTGAGTTCAGTTGGTCATGTGGTGAAGATCTATGCTTACATTGAGATAAATGATTTAAAAAGCACTCCTGCAATGTTAAATGAATTACTCTGAATTACTGGGAGACACATCCCCTTGATAAGCAGTCTGTGGAACGATGGACCCAAGCAGCCCTCAAAATCCTAAAATATTTTTATTAGACTTATTAAAAGAAACAGAAGATATTTCAGAGGAACATATAAGAACAAACTTGATGATTTATTCTCTTCTTTCAAGATGAAAATAAAAAATGTCCTTTAAAAATGAGTATAAAATGGTGAAAAATAGATACCTTAAAGACAAATGCAAGTGAATTTCCCAATCCTGAAAGTAATCTTGTCAACCACAATATCTTTGATTAACATATAAATAAATAAAAGAGCAGGCACAAATCTTAGATATATGATTTCTTTTTACATCAACATACTAGCATATAAAAGGAAGAACAGAAAATAACATTCCATGCAAAACCTGCCAGATTGGAAACTAAGCTTAAGCTGGTGTAGGTGTAACTAAAATCGTTTAATTGAAGTCATGAGGGTTTAGACTTGAGCAATTGAAATATGACCTTTTGTCCACTTAACGATTAGGTATTAACTCATATTTATTTGTTGGAAAATCTAATGTGAGGAGAAAGATCAAAATGGTAGAACTGTCATTTTGGGTTGCTCTGATACTAGGAGGTCTGTATTAGAACACTAAAAACACTATTTTTCTGCTCTCTAAGAGTAAAAGTACGCTGGCAAATGTGAACTCTATTAATAATGAACTTCAAATGACCCTAATTTCTTTCAGTCCTCACTTATCTGCTTTATAGGCCATTTGCATATTTCTCACATAATAAGATGTATTCAATATGAACATTAAAAAGAGTGATATTAACAGCAAAGGAAATGCTATGGAAACAGGAATACGTTACCTTATGGTATTTATTCTGGCTAGATTAATTCAGAATTTAAGTGACTTAAAAAGAACTTAGAAATACTTGCTTCACTCTATACTATTTTAATTTTTAAAAGGAACTGAATTTTATCTGTCAGACAACTTAATGTCTTCTTGCTCAAAAGCAGGGGAAGATACTTCGAAATTGTGATATTTGCGTTGAGATTTGAGATGAACTAAGAAAATATTTGGAGATACGTTCACTGAGGGTTATGTTATGCTGCAGCTGCTGTGTCCCTGAGTATTGTTTTCCTATGGATGGGCCAGCATTATGATGGTCCTTACTCCCACTGGTTGTCTGCAGCTGGGAAATGAGATTCCCTTTTGCACAGGTTGTAAAAGAAGACACACCAACATGAAGCATTGACAACAGTATCTAGTGACAACCAGATAGATGGTGTCTCCCTGGTGCTGCCTGTGCCACTCTGACATGATTTTCACTGTGCTCTGCTATGCAAAAAGTTCAGGTTAAGTCAGGTGGATGTGCATATATAGAAATTATGAGGGAAGTTCCTTATGTGCCAGGCTTTACTTGTTGTAGACAAGTTGTGTGCTCTGCATTTCCATTCCAATCTCATTCTGTTTTCAAATATCAAGCAGCACCTCTATGGCAATACCTGCACTTCAGAGAAGACTATGCCCCCATTGCAGGTACTTCCCTTTTGAGCAACTCTTCCTCTAGCACTGTATTTTTTAGAAGAAATTGTAGAGAGTGGTCTTTAAAACTAAGATCCCAAATCTTCAGAATCTTTGCAGACCTCCTATTACAAACAACGATATTAAGGCTACATTCTAAACTGGACAATTATCTTCTGTCTTCTCAGAAATGTGTTCTGTGTTCTGTGGAACACAGACTTCTTAACTCAGTGGAATTATTTTTTCCATGATTTCCTATAGTCTTCATTGCTAAAATCAGTACTTTTTATCTTGGAACAACTGAGGTGAACTTTCCATTGTAATTTATCAGCCAAATTCTCAGACCTTAGCAAGGTTTTCTATGGTAAATGTGCTATGTTATTTTAGTATCATGATGGCTAGCTCATAAGTTTTAGCTAGTAGAAGATGAATAAACAGTGCTTTTTGGGCAGAAATCACAAGAAAATCACAATTAAATCACTAGAAAATTAGTCATTGTCCACGTTAGACAAAGAAAAACCCTTTATGAATTATAATGATGCCATACCAAAGGATGTCTGAAAGATATTTTTCTGCCTTTTGGATATAGCTTGTGAGGTATATTTATTGAAATATTTTTTTAAATAAAATTGGATTTTATCACACAATTTCCTTTTAAAATATGAAAAAAAAAAGTTTTCTTACATTTTAAAATAAATGACTTCTTGACCAACTCTTAACTTAAGTATTTGTATGATGTGTCCAGAGTTCAGAAGCCTGGAAAGTATATGGTTTATTCAAACTACATTGAAATAATGATTTTTAGTTTTTGTTTTGGGTATATGGGTTCCAATAAGAAGTGTTAGTTAAGGAAGAATGTGGGTGAAGCACATAAATATAATTTTTTACAAACCTGAAATGAAAGAAATATCTGTATGATTTTTTTATATATTTTAAAATAACTACCAAGCAAACAAACAAAAACCCAAACAACTAAATAAGAAAACCTGTAGTTAAGATAAGCAAGTGTCCGAGTCTGTTAAAATCACATTTTCAGCAAGTTTTAATTTACATAAATGTTAAATTATATTTTGCTTTTTCTTTAGATATTGTAGAAGGAATGGTGAACAAAGGAATTTACGTTCGTGAAAAGAAAGGAGTTACCTTTCTCTTCTTTGGAAGCTATCAAAATTCTTGCATTAGTAACCCAGAAGTCTGTGGACCTGAAGGTTAGTAAACTAATTAATTAATATTTGCTTTTCTTTCTCTGTCAAATTATATAATTCAATAATCATAGTTTATTTCCAAATTGAAATGAACTCTAAAATTCTAGTTTGATACTTTTTTATTGGCTTAAAAAACAATTGAGTGCTGCTTGTTAAAAATGTAGTATTTTCTAACTTCAGTGTGGATTATAAATAATCACCAACTACTCAGATCAATTATCTACAGTATAATTAATTCAAACAAAACCAGAAATAAGCTTACAGTGCCTGAAATCATTCATCTGGCACCAAGATTATCAGTGCTACAAAAAATGCAGTGTGACAAACAGATAAGTCGTTCTGCAGTTTTGAAATTTGGGAGTTTGGGAGACTATGCTTTACGCTGTGGCATTTGAGCAGGAATGTTTTTTTTTCAAACATATCTTTGGAGACAATATTTCTTTTTTTTTTTTTTAACTCTCAGGTGTCTTGGAATCCATTTGCATAAGTCTCTTTTCCAGATGCATAAATCTCACTCTTTTTTTTTATTATTATTATTATTATTCTTTATTTTTTGCTCTTTCATTTCGTCTTGGGCACAGGCCACAAAATGACATGTATAATAAAGGTGCACAGGTTTGACAACATGTTGATTACAGAAGATTAATACTGTATGTGTCTGTCAAAACAAGCATAATCCAAGTCACTATCACAATGCATGCACTCCAGACTTAAAATGTAGAAGTAGAAGGGTTAGTGGCAAATGGTGTTTTTCTATATGTAACCTCCAGAAGTCCCTAAGCTTAAGCAATATTATTAACATGGAATTTTCTTGACTTTAGTGATTTTAGGCCATTCTTCAAGCTAGTAATGTTACTTGATATAGGATTATTTATTTACTTATTTATTTATTTTAAGACATGCATTATTTTTTTAAGAAAGAAGAAACTTGCAGTGCAGATGGTGCACAACTATTACCCAAGAGTATTAGAAGAAATAATTCAGTATCCTGCAGCAGGCATCAGTATCCCACAGCACAGTATCTTCTGATACATATCTTTTTATATATTCATCCAGGAAGTAAAAATCATCAATAATTTGTATTATTTCTACATCCATACTATAACATAAAAATGAAAATAATTTATTTTTACAGTAATAGATAATTCCCCCATCTCACAAAAAAGAACATTAAAAACATAAAACATTGAAATGTTCAACAGACAAAATGTGAAGAAATATAAATAGTGAATAATTAATCATTAGAGCAGGTATCTGAACGAGGTATCTGTTTTTCTCAGTATCAACTAAACGTGATGATGAGCTCTAATTTTATTTGAGCATACTGTTTTTAAATATATTTTGATGTCCCTTTGTTGCGTTTCTATGGATTTGATGTTAAGTATGCTTAGAAGGGAATGCTTTCTGAGATGATCTTGGGATCTTTCCAGATGAAGTATTGCAATCTAAATATTTAATGAAAGAAAAATCCCAATAGTTTTTTTCTAGCATAAATTTAATAACATTTCAGAACTCTTGTTCTGACTTGAGAAAACACGTTTTTCTTGTTTTTGAAATGTTGAAACCTTCCCTTCCCCCTTCTTTCTCAAGCACTTTTTAAATAATGGTTTTCTCTGAGCAGTTTTGGGCTCATTAAATTGGCATTTTTTGGAAAGAGAAACATATGTGAAAGATGCAAGAAAAGCTTCTCTTAATCATTAGTTTGAATACAGTAGAAAAAATAATAAAGAGCTCTGCAACATACGGAGGACACCTTCCTGTTGGGCTTTCCTACTCACATACAATTCTTTCTTCCTTGAACCTTTCAGCATAATGAGAAGTTTTTTTAGTGTTCATTTTGTGAGCACCTCATGAAATTACTCAAGCATCATAAAGCACAGTAAATATGGAAGAAGCAAGGGAGATGGAAGTAGCCCACCATTAAGTTTCTTGCTGTTAGTCCTTAGCTATCTAACCTGTGACATAGAAATACAAATATTCTGAAAAAGTAATATATCTGTTCCAGTGACAGGTTTCCTGTTGATTTGAACAAAGATTGGGTATCTGAATTCTTCGGTTGGTTTTGAAATACCTTAGCTTTTTACCTCCAGATAGCTCTGTGAACACAAAACTTGTTTCAGATAACTAGAAGGTTTAACGAAACTTGGAAATCTGGGCCATATATGTGAGAAGACCTATGCTCCCTCTTAGAAGTTGTCAGGGACTGAATTTTATTTTGTGTGCAATTCTAAGGACCACAGTTTAAATAAACAAAGTTCTTTGATTCTTCTAATGCCAGGCTTTAATATTATTGTGAAGAACCATAGAACCATAGAACAGTCTGCCCTAGGAGGCTCAAGTTCCCAAACTGGTTAACTGGGAAGTCGCAGATCTTCGCATCTCCCTTGGTACAGACCAATAACTGGAACAATAATGTCAATTATTGTTAGCAATTATGTTCCTTAATGTCCTATTAGAAACACTTATTGCTGTATTATGGATAAGTACTATACTTAAAAATAGTAGATGTCATCAGTAGAATACTCTCTGTATATGTAGTCTGGCTTTCAGCTTTTTTTTTTTTTTTTCTTGTTTGCTATTCATGAGAGATTATTCAGAGAAGCAATAACAGCACATAAAATTTGAAGTACCTTTCTTAATGATGAACGCAATTCTCTTTGACTCGAAGACACCTTCAAAGGTTTAGTCATCAGGTGCAGTCAAGCATATTATTGTAAATAAGTCTGCAGCATATTTTTAGTTATAAATTTTAAGTTCCCCTTCTTGCTCTTTTATGACTATATATTTTTAGTTTTTCTTCTCTAAAGCTAAAAGTGGGGCTTACCTGCTCAAGATTCATATGAGCATCTGGTGACACAAAACTTAATGTTTGATACAAAATGATTTATTTCTGTCCAAGCTATCTGGGAAAAACTGCTTTTCTAAATTTCAGTGGAGTTTTTATTGTGTGCCTTACTCAGTCTTATTTTAAGTTTTGGTATGTCATGAAGTGATAGAGTGCACATAAGAAGGATTTAGATCCACAGTCTTTTCATGGCTACAGGATGATCAGTGGCTACAGGGTAGTCCAATAGGATGGACAGTCAAAGATGGGAGAAAGCAACTCTGCAGTCTCTAAAGATGGGATAACAACACTTCCACAGAAGTTCCGTGAAGATAGCTGGGAGAAGATCATGAGACACTTGGTCGAAGGAATCACATCAATAGCAATTGCTTGACATGATCAGCCTTGGTGGCCCTTTCACCAGGGTGTTGAAGAATTGTATGTAGGTGCAAGGGAAATGCATAGCTTTCTGGAAAGTGGGTTGGATTACCATTTCAACCTATTACTTGTTGCATTTCAACTTATTACTTGTTTGCTAAAGACACTGAAACATGAACATGGGCCAATGAGGATATTGCGACTTGCTTACAGCAAACATCAAATTCTTCAGTTGGGAGTTTACAGCATTTATAGCTTTAAACCCATATACATTGAGATCTAACAAACTGAGACTGATGATGTTCATATACCGATTGACTTCTAAGAGGCTAATGGTAATTGATTAACATTTCCATGGTGGTTATTTTATCATGCATAAAGCATTTAGGGAATGATGTATAGATCATATAAATTAATGGGTGCTGCTGGGAGAATAAACAGGAAGATCAGTTAGGAAGTTACTACATAGTTAAATTATTATATTACTGCAGGATAATTTTTAAACTTTTCTGCTAAGTTAATGTGATGAAAAATATGTGAAATGGTATAAAAAAATTATGTTATGGGGGAATATTTCTGGTGATTCTACTGATTTATGTGAGACTTTTACATCTTTGATCAGAGAGCTGTGAAACAAAACAAAACAAAGAAACAACAATCAAACAAACTGTGATTTTAACAAGAAATGTACATAATAATTTGAGGACTTCATTAGCCTGTACTAGGCTAACTGGTAGTAAATTTGCAAAGTTCATATTGTTTGGGCAACCCGGAGGTATTGGCCACTATAAAAATATCCAGACATATTAGACTACACCAGACTACATTTCAAAAGAGCCCAATCAGCAGGTTAAGAGCAGTGGCTGACAGGTCAAGTAAGTCCATCAGAGGTCTGTGTAGATAGCTTAGGGGGCTAGACCATATGACATGGGAGGGAATCTAGGGCTTTAATATTCACCATGAAGCAAAGAGAAGGCTGAGGGCTATCTTCAACTGCCTGATGAGTGGTTATAGAAATAGTTGGTGTCGAACAGTCTTGGAGGTGCACTAACTTTTCAAATAACTAACTTGAGCATCATAAAGCAGAGTTAGGGTTATGAGAGTGTGAGAGGTAACACAGACAAGTTGTAGCACAGGGAATTCTGATATGATCTAAGGAAAAAGATCTTTGCAGTGCCAGAGAACAAGCATGGGGACAGTTTGCATAGAGAGGCTGTGTAACCTTCACCTGTGGAGATGTTTAAAAATCAGCTGAGCTCTGATGTTGACCCTGCTATAAGCAAGCAGTATAGACTATGATCTCCTGGGTTGTTTCCAAATTTTGAATCTTTCTGGCAAAAACTCTTCCACTTCTGTACTTCATATCTTTTTTCAACCCGCTTTGAACTCAGATTTAATTCTTAGCACTTAGCACTATAAATTCTGGGATGAACACTTTTAGGAGCTATTTAGTCAAGCCATTTTCTCTGTAATTGCATTTAGCTGTAGAACCTCAACAGCAGAGAGAGTAAGAACTTCTGAAGTGCGAGGGACATTTAATTTGCTACTTATGTTTCTGTTGAGCCCTTTGAGGTAACTTTTATTAAGGACACAGAAAGATTTCTTCACTAGTGTGCAATCTGAAGAGCTCTTCAGTTTTTAGAATACAACAGTAAAATGGTAGATATGGCAGAATTATTTGTGAACAAAGCTGATCGTGTGCACTTGCAGGATTGCACTTGCATTTTAGAGAGGGATTCTTTGTCGCTGTGTAGGTAAGAATCTTGCAGCTGTGACTGTGGCTCTGCATGTGTTGGTATCCTTTTCTTCTACATTGTTTCTTTGCTTTCAGCAATTACTGGAGCACTGAAGTGTGAAAGGACAGGTAATAACATTTTAAGAATTATTAAAGTGTAATCAGGAATGGATGCTACTCAGTAAGCACGGGTATGCTGGCAGCAAGTAGCTTGGAAGTCATCAATGTTCTGCTTCTTGCTATACGAGCATATGGTATCCATCACAGAAAGTTATAGGTGCTGGGTGAGAAAGTGGAGATGAGATCAATGTGTTCTGAAATAAACAACAATCACAGGAAGGAAAGGGGATCATAGTAAGGGTGAGAAGGGTAAGGAGACTGGAGAGAGAGAAGCTTAGGGAATGAAAGCATAAATCTGTGAGACAAAGACTTCATTACTGCTGGTACTCAAGAAGCTTTAGTTTTAACTGAGAGAAGCTACCCAGGAAGAGATGGGTAATATTCTGTGCTGGATACGTGCATGTGATACAAAACCAAGGAATTTGGTTTATTTGGTTTATACTATTACCACATTTTTTGTTCAAAAAATGCCATCCTTGTTTATGTGAGCAGAGGATTTGTGCTCAAAAACATTCCCACTCTCTGCATTTTACAACAGTAGAAGTTTTCAGTTACATTTGTTTTTCATTTAAAATTGCCTCTTATTTTCTTCCATCAGGAGTAACATTTTCCTTTTTCTGGAAGACTCAAGACCAGCAGGCTAAGTTTCCCCCTGCCTCCGGTGGACAAGTAATTTCCAGCGGTTTCAAAATCTGTTCAAATGAAGGTGAAGGTTCAGTAGAATTTTACACACGTGGGAATGCAATGATGAAGTGGAAAGCAAGCTTTAGTCCACCAGGTAATTTTTTTTTCTCCTTGATCCATTTCTTTGTTATATTTTACATTGTTCTTGCAGAGAGATGTAATAGTAAGAGCACATATTCAGGAAAGAGAAGTAGGTATATAAAGATATAAAGATACCTACAGATTTCTGTGCTTAATAGTTCTCTTGATGGGGGAATGAGAGAGAAAATATGATCAGAAAACTCAGTGATACTGTACTACAGAACATTTGCTGTTCAGCAACAGCACATGGACCTGACTTCCATTTTTCTGAAGCAGAGTTCTTATTGACATCAATGTATTAATGGGTGCTTACAAGGAAACAGCTGGGTGAGGAATGCAGGTTAATCCTTAGGAGTTCTCCATATATTCTAAAACTGGATCTGTGTGCAGGCCTCCACTGCATCCTAAATAAAGACTTTATTTGGTAACTATCTAACTGAGTGCTATGTGCTTTGGTCATTTCATTATCTGTTGAGTATCAAATTTTGTATGTCATGGTATCAATAAGCATTTTGGGATATATGTCGTACTGCTTCTGTCTAAAGTATTGTTGGGAATGGTATTACCTAGTGACTGAAAAAAAATCTGGATTTCTAGTAATGCTAGTGACAGTCACTAAGTCTTTTCTTGCCTTAATTTAACTGTCTACAAACTGGGAATATAGGACTTTCTCACCTCATAGTGGCAAAGTCTTATAAAGTATAATAAATCAGTTTAGAAATCCAGTTTTAAGAGAAAAACTTAAATGGTATAAATAATTTGCATATTTGTGGATTATTCAATCCAAATAAAAATTAATATTATGTTTTCAGCCTTTGAAGTGTAACAAAGAAACTGGCAGCTTTTAATTAGCCTATTTTCCTGTTCTTTCATTTTTGCAGTCTTTATGGAGCTCTTGCTGAATTGTATTTTGAGACAGTATTGAAGAGAGTTCAAGTCTTGGCCAATAGTACTCACCAAATGTAATTTATGGAACTGCAGTGAGCCCAAGTAAGAGTTCAGACAAAAGCTAAGAGGCATTCTGCCAAAGTATGGGCTTCCCTATGTGTATAAAGATTAATATACATGACATCAGCATTCCATAATTCACTCTTAGCACTTACTGTATAGCTCTATAGCATAGCCCAAGTCAGCAAAAACTTACTGAGTAGGAGAGACACTAAATGGAAATGATTCATAGATTTTACTGTGACTTAATGTTTTGCAGGTCCTTATTGGACTCATATTCTCTTCACTTGGAAATCAAGAGAAGGACTGAAAGTCTATGTCAATGGAACTCTAAACACATCTGATCCAGAAGGAAAAGTTTTCTATGATTATGGAGACCCCAAGGCAAATCTGCTGACTGGGACGGAGGGGGATCAAACTAAGCGCTATGTAAATGGGGCATTTGATGAATTCATTATATGGGAAAGGGCACTCACCCCCAATGAAATTGAGCAGTACTTTACAGCTGCTATTGGTGAGTATATACACTGTTGTTGTCAAATATCGTCTTTTGCAAAAGTTGACTTTAAAATGTTTAGTGTGTAGGATTTGTATTCATCTTTTATGATTGAAAGTAGTTTGTAGAGGCAGAAAAATGCAGATATTAAAGTCCTTGAAACATTCAGCTGTCTTTGAATATGCAGTCTTTTCATCTGGGCTTCTAGCTCCTTTAAAATGTCAATATATATATGTAAATAAAATAAAATTACTGAGACCACAAGTATACAGCCATTGTTAGGTCCCCTAAAATCAAGTGAAGAAGAGCAATAATTAGACTTGAGTCAGAACAGTATTAAGAAATATCGACCACAGTTTTCTAACGCTCTGGTCATTGTGTAATAGAGGCAAGTCACTTAGTGATTCCAGCAGATGTGGATAACAATGCTTATCACACCAGTTCCAGAAACAATAAAGATTTAATAACTAATGTGTATTTGTGTACTGAAAAGAAAGATATCAGTTGAAACATAATACACGCAGCAGAAAATCAGGATTTGAACAAAGATTTAGAAGACAGTGGCCAGTAATCTGTCAGGCATGCTATGGATCTTTATTATAAATTTTCAGTACAAGCAAGGCTGTTGCTATTAAGTGTTTGTGTGTGAGTAACAATTAGAAAACAACCATCTGAGTAATAAAGCTATGGAGCATCTGGAACATTTGGCTTCACTGGCAGTTTCCCTGCTTTCACTTATTCTTACTGGGTTACTGAGAGCTAAAGCAGTTACACCCATCACTCTTGTGCTTTCAAGCACAGTAAACATTTTCACAATGAAAACTCTGAATAACACAACTGATGCAAACCTGGAAATAAGAAGGCATGCATTTGTAACATCCAGGTTTGATTATAGCGATCAAATTAAATACAAAATGTATTAGAAAAATATAGAGTAGTTTAAGTAGAATTGAAACCACTGAAAAGGAAACCCTTCATTGAATATGTAATGAAGCAGCCTATTTGCTTTGCAACACAAATGATAGAAATCAAGTTTTTTTTCATTTTACAATGTGGTTCTTATGAATGTCTTCAAACATTCTGAGAGAATTTATCTGATATGGGGAAGTATAAATTTTTTATTCCATGTTGAAAATCCTACCTGCACTCTAAAAAATAATGAAGGCATCACAGAAAGGTCTTTCTAGGAATGCAAATGCTGTTCTGGATCTAAGTTTCCATTCCTCTATATTTCACTTTGGAAAAGGGCAGTTCAGTCTTACTGAATATCGTTCAGAATGTATGGTTGATTTTGTTAATGCTAATAAATAAACTTTCTAAGACCACATTAATAGTTTGTCCTTTTGATTCTCCTGAAGTCTAAATTTTTGGAATGCAATGCAGAATTTTATAGTACTCTTCCTCTCCATTCTTGTTGATTTTTGAAAAGCTACATAGCAGTCTCCCTGATTACTCCTTATTTTTATTTTTAAACCTTGGTTCAAAGGTCTGCAGGGTCATGAGGAACTGCGAGTTTTCAGTGAAAAAAATTCTTACATCTAAATTGAAAGAAAAGCTTGATATCTTGCTTTTTTTTTTTTTTTTTTTTGTGTGTGTGTGTGTATACTCTAATAGTACTGAATTTTTGCTTTTTCTCTCAAAACAGTTTACTGATAAGATTTTTCTGTTTTAATTTCCACTTTGAATTAACTATGAAGCTAGGGCATTCTCAGAGAAAGTAATGGATATTATGATACTAATCAACACAGTAAACCAAACCTTGGTATCTACCAACCTTGTAGAATTTAAAGCAGGGATGAAGCTGAGCTAACGTGGTCTAGCACATAGGACAGCCTGTTCCATAGCAGGATGAATAATCATGTTACATTTGGATCCATGAAAATAATGTGTCCAATATATGCTGCTGCTGTTTGATTGTGCTGAAATACCATACTCCTGGGCAAACATAAATTCTTGGGAAGACATAGATTAGAAGAAAATTTTATTTCTCTATCACAATTGACCCATAAATCCCCTTGCACAGAAAAGAATCAATATTTTTAAAATGGAGTAGCTGGAAACCATCCCAAAAGGAGTTTATTCTTTCTGTCTCAACAAATCATTTATGACATGCTTATATGGTAATTTTCAGTGGGTATAATGCTAATGGGTGCTAAGGGGATATTCATCAGTTAAACCCATCTGATTATCAGCAATCTTGCTGTGGCTTCAGATCAACTTAAAAACACCTAATAGAGATGTTATCCACAATATTCTTCTACTACTGCTGAAGGCTGTTGCTGTTTTGACTCCTTGAACCTTTTTTTTTTTTTTTTTGTGGAAAACTAAAATGCCACATTGCCACATTAGGTTTAATATGCCACCATTTTTACCACTCTTGTTCTTTTATTTGACTGATACCTCTGTTTTCATGAAAGAGATGGAAATATTTGGCTTTCAGTTTTTGTCACAGATTTTTTTTTTTTTTAATGCAGAAAAGTCTTTCTGATCTTGTCTGTATGTGCATGATTTTGTTTGACATTCAAGAACTTTATATTCAAGATATAAATAATTATTTAGAGAAATTAGCATTTTTCTGGCCACCATAGCTGACACTTGAGTCTCATTTTTTTTCTGATGTCTGAGTCTTTCTAGTCCCTTTTCTAAAGAATTTATACACATAATACAGCAAGGGGATATATGAACTTGTCAGAAGTGCCTACAGATTGCTATTTAATCCTGATAAGACATAGCAAATTTTCTGCATTTTTTTCCCCCTAAATACTTTGCCCTAGTGGTGGAAGAGGAACTAGAGAAGGAAGATAGATGACAAAGTTTTAATTTTTTTTTTTTTTTTTTTTTGAGTTAAAACACTTGAAACTTCCTGTTTGCAAAGAAAGATTTAATTTTAATAAGCGCTTAAGAATTAGACTAAGTTACAATTTTATCTGTATAAAGACGTGGATATAAAATTGATGAGAGAAACAGTACATGAAATTGTTTAAACAAGACTATGTAGCTCTAGTACTATAAATAAGTAAACTGCACAGAACAGCAAATATAATGCTTTAAGTTAGAACTGCTTGAAACTGCAGTGGAAATATATATATACTTACATACACACACATTTTAAAACTCATTTCTGTATGTATTTTCCCTAGGTGTGCAAGTTTTGCTTTCTTCAACACTTCCATGGTCTATGATGACAACTACTGCAAAACCTTTGGTAGGACAGTCCATGTAACTCTTTTCTATAGTATTAGAATTTGTCACATATTACAGAATTACAAATCCTCTCCATTTTACTATTTTCATTAAGGGCACTTATTTTAGTACTTGAGTACTAAAATGCATTGTTAGCATTTGCAGCCACTGTTAGAAGATGGGAGAACTGTCCTTAATTGTAGGACAGATAATGGGAATTCACTGTTAAATAAAAATAATTTCTGTACTAAAAGAAATGTAGAAAATTCTAAAGTATTTCAGTGAGTTCTGAAGAAACAGGAGATTCAAAACAGTTTAGATAACTTTCCTTATTTCCTCTAAAAATTAGAAGAAATTGCCCACCACAATAACAAAGCTCGTTTCCATTTCTTTACAATGTGCTTAATGAAAAACATTTAAACAAAACTTATTTTTCATATGCAGTCTCTATACAATTAGCCGTGGTCAGACTACATGCAATTAGCTGTTCTAGGGTATCTTCACTTTGTTGCTATCTGAAATGTCAAATTTCTGTAAGTTTTTTTATCGTTCACAGAAACCATATCAGATAGGACCTGAGTTGCTAATGAACAAATGAAGTTGTGCATATATATTCTGACTCTCCTGACTATCTGTTCATGTGCTCTCCTTTTTCCCTTAGTTTAGTTACCCTCCTGTGTGTAATCACAGCAGTTTGCTATGCCTCAGACTACAGGAAAACTTAACAAAAAGCAACAATACAGAAACAGTAAAGAAAAACCCTTCACACCCAGTGATACGGGGCTTTATGTTATGGATTGGGAAGTGAACTGTTCCGCTTAGGCTTTATGGCCAGAGAAATGCTTATGTTAAGTCTTGAGGTTGTGCTGCTCTGAAATGGTAGTGATCCTAGGAGAACTAAAACCCATCCTTTAGCTCCCTTTTGGGCTAACACCATAAATAATGTCTGCTGTTTGGAATAAGTTCTGATGGTTTTATCTCTCTCCCTCAGCTGCCTACAAATGCCTATCATCCCATCATAACTAATCTGACCAAGGAGAGAGGGAACTTCCGCTCCCCCAACACCATGCTGGACTACCTGGAAAATGTGTCATTCAGCTTGCCCAACAAATCCCTGTCAGAAAATACTGCTCTAAGCCTGACAGAGGTAAACTTCTTCTAAATCTGTGTGTAGAGACGGATAACACTGAAATTTCTCTAGGAGCTAGAATATAGAATGTAACTTTGAAAGTTTTTGCTGATTGCAGAAAATACATATGAAAAAAGCAGTGGCTATTTAGGGAGTAGCAAACAGCAAGCTTCAACCAAAGAAAAGGTTCAAAGGTCACTAAAATAAATTAGTTCTTGAGGACCTTACATAATACTTAATTCTTATAAATACTTGTAACTATGACTGCACATTAAAATTATTAGTTAAGCAGAAAACATAGAAGGAAAAAATAATTTCTGATTGACTTTTTTTCAACAATAAGTGTATTCATTTAATAATATATAATTATTGGGGGGAAAAAATCAGCATTTCTCTGCACAGCCCTGATGATTCAAAATGCAGCTGCGTATGACAGTCCATTGTTAGGCACAAGGCATAAAGACACCGTAATCCAAGTGGTGAGAGAAGCAAAGTGGAGACATGATTAAACTAATGGCAAACCATCATAACTTTGATTCTGAGAGCACTCTAGATGTGGCTGCATCACAGTCTTGTGCAGGGTAACCACCCAATTGTATGCTTACAACTTAATATTCCAGATCTTGTACTGGAAGGTTAAAATATTATCAGTTACTGCTGTCTGCCCAACTTTTATTTTTTTCTTTAAAAGCTTTTATTTTTCCTGTACTAAGCAAGCAGAGGGTAAGTTGTGCCTGTCCTCCTTTTGTAAAGTCATGCATCATTCCTGCTGGGCTCTGAAATAGCAGGGCAGAGGCATGTGTCCCTCTCTGCCAGTTCTGTACTGGAAGTGGAAAGCTATGGGAGAAGGCCTCTTTGTTGTGTACGTATTTTCAGCTTTTTTCAGGTAATGGCTTTATTTTGCACCAGGGATCCAGTCACAGCCAGGACTTCTGTGTAATCATATCACAGATCTGTAAACTGGTTCATGGCAAGATAAGGTCTAAAGCTTACATCAGTGAATATTATTTGTTGAGGCTAATACCAGCCCACCACCCCTCTTCTCTCCCTAACAACGGAAAAAAAAAAAAAAAAGGAAGAAAAGAAAAAGCATTTTCTGCAGTCTGAACTGCAGACAAGGGAGTCACTTTCTGATAACATAAAGTTGTCCTTCTGTAAAACGATGGACAGCTAATTCCCTGATTTCAGCAGGCTAGAAAGCTATTATTACAGGAATCAGCTCTGGCCTCACCAGTGATTGTTTCTTTAAGCCTGTGGGTAATACCAGGGTGACAAGGATTATTTATTCTGACAAAAATTATAAATAAATGCTTCTGAAAAATACATGGGCAGCATTTGATAGTTTGTGTTAAAGGCTTAACATTTGCAAACTGAAACTTGGATTTGTGGATCACATTTTGATACGGAGAAAAAACTATTCTAAAAAGCTCTAATACATTGTTTTCTTTGTTTCACTGAAGATTTTATGTGGGCTCTAAATTGAAAATGGAACATCATCCTGTCATATATTGTACCTGTTTCCCACATCATTTCAGTTGCCATTTGGTTGTTCATTCATGCTATCTGCTGCTTTGTGTGCCATGAAAGTGATGTGCAGACAGAAAAACGGGACATGATTATCTTTAGCAAAGCTATTTTGGGAAATAAACACAAGAGTCCTGATCGTACATACAGACTCTGTCACTTGTCTGATTGATGGTTAGGCTTTGTATTGTCTGCAGCTAATTCCCTGAAAGACAAGCACAGAGCACGCATGCTATTTTCTGTACAGTTATCTCTCTACGGGTTGTCACATGCCTCATAGCACAAGAAAATTTGATTTAAGTGATATGCAATAAACTGTCTGATTACTGATACTCTTATAATGTGTTACTTCTGACAAATCTTAGCATTCTGGTATAATTCTGCTCTGTCTAGCAGTTCCAGTCCAGCTTTCCCTCCCTTCCCAGTGCCTACTTTATTGGGGTAATTTTGGAGTGATGACATGGCCTGGAAAGAGATACTTCCTGATGGGTTTTAAGATGTTTGAACAGAGCATGTTTGAACAGAAATGTGGATTATTATTATTATTATTTTAAATTTTATTTTTCATTTTCAATGTCTCCTCCTATTTTACATCAAGACTGTTTAGGGAAGAGACTGTATTGTGCTGGGCATGAAAAACAGTGCCCACCATGACCGATCTTGACCTCAAAAATAACCTCTATGTGCAAAAGTTAAGCACATAATAATAAAACAGAACAGGGCCCAGATTTATATGCAGTGCTGTTGAAATATCTAATCTTAGATGAAGAGGTAGTAATGTCATATGAGTTTAGATAAACTAGGAGAATAAATTCTCTTTCCTCTAAGATGTAGTGTTGTCACTGCAGCTGTAGTGTAACGATTGAACTTCAGGAGTTTCACAGCAGTGTTACTTTTAATAAATAAACTATTAATTTAAAATATCACCATTCAAAACATGATGAGAACATTTGCAGTACGGAGTGACTCTGTGACTTGAATGAATATGGATTTGTCATCTTAAAATGAACCTATGGAAATCCTAGCAGAGATGTCCCTTGCATGCCTACCAGAAGATATAACTGAAGCAAAACAAAGCTATATTATTTGTTTCTTTAATCTTTTTAGGCATTTTTAAAAGCCATTGAAGACTTTCTGCTGTTGCCCAACTGGCTCGAAATACCTGAGGTAAGACAAATGGGCTTGATTTGTAGGTTAATTCAGGTGCATGACTTCACGTAGACAGTAATAAAATTGGTTACCTCTATTATTCTTTCTGCTACAGCTGGCAGTATGACTTATTTGCTTGTACGTCATTTTCATACTTGAAGTAAAGATCCACAGACAAAACAATTATGTTGTTTTCTTTTATAATGTGTTTTTCAGGGCTACAGTAGGGGAACTGTGTCTGTTCCTGTTTCCACGTATCTCAGAATGAATAAAATAACCTAAAACTGCGTTTATAAAATAACAGATATTGTCAATAGTCAGCATTTAATGTATCCTGACCTAAATATAGGCTTTTAGTACTGAACTTTCATAACTGTATATTTGTTTTGTAGATGGACTTTTTTCAATACACATGAAATATGTAGTGGTTCTTACCTACATTAGAGAAGTAAAACTTTGAGAGAGGTTACAACTGATATAGGGAAAAGCAACTTGTATCACTGATCTTTTTCTTCTAGCCATCTGCCCAACTTTGAGTGAGAAAAACTACTTGCATGAAGAATCCAGGAATTTTCTTAGAATTTTATTTGAATCTCAAGTTTTGTAAAAGAAATCTTTTAATACAAGAGAAGACTGGCTACTAATGTAAATTAGGGTCTTATTGAATCCTAAAAAATTTATATCTCATAGATGTCTAATGGATTTAAGTTCTTAGCCTAAAACCCTTGGTCATCTCTTGTACGAGTTGACCTCAAATCAAATAAGTTTTTTCATTGAAACATGCATTCATTCTGAGGTTTTATGCATCAAGTTTTAGTGTTGAGGATTGTTTTCAATGGGACATATAAACACTTTAAATACAGCTTTATATTAGGGAATGTTTTTATAAATATGAAAGAAAGTTGTGGCTATAAATGTATGTAAGATTATGTTTTGATGAGTGTCTGATACAAGTCCTTATATATCACCAAAATAATCTGTTCAGTTCTTGACATCGTTTTGCTCAGTCCTGAATACAATTGACTGCCAAATGCTGAAGAGAGCAGAGAGTCCTTTGGAGACACTCTATAAAACATAGTATTTTATAAGATCAGGCTCTGATGGCATCAATGTATGTAACATTTAATCCACTATATGTGGAAAAAGTTATAGAGAAGTCACATTTGATTTTGGGCAGTCAAACAGTGAGTCACGCAGGAATTTAGCATTGGTACCTTGGCATTTTGTGCTATGAAACACAGTTTCTTCTGTTGTAGAGCTTCCCTTTCTTCTTCCCTCAGACTGCTCACATATTTGGAAGTTTAATTCAAACTATTGACAGTGTGATGGTGCATATGACACGCAATCTGGAAGAGAACACTTCACCTCTAACTGTTGAGGGCACATCATCTATGGCAGGTAGGATTTAGCAGAAATGTTCTCCCTCTCTCTCTGGACTATCTGTGTGTGTCGTAAACATCTCTGTGCAAGCAGCCCCTTCTTTACTAATGTGAAAGAAGAAATCAAAGCATTTTTTTGTCTTTTGAATAAAAAACATTTCAGTTGCAGAAAGTCCAGATATAATCAGCTCTGACTGTACTTGAACTTTCTTGAGGTTATTTGAGGAAGGGATTATCATATGAATTCTGTTAAATTAATCCAAGAAAACTATATTAAAGGCATAGTAGAGCACAGAGTATTCTAGTAGGCAATTAAAGTTGTGCCTAGAGCTCTTACACAGTGCTTCAAACTTGCAGATATATGGATACTACAAAACTTTAATTTGGAAACAAGAGACTGCAAATGATAGCTCTAGTTTAAACCTCTCAGGATATTTTTTTTCTGTTACTACTGTTTATCATCCTAGTACTCTAATTTCATCTTTTAGGATGCTACACGTAGCAAAGGTAATTGAACTGTTCTGGCATTCGCTCTGCTTCATTGAGACCTGAGCAAGGGGGCAAATAACTTGAGCAGTCACCAGTACCATTAATCACTGAATGCATGCTTCCTAAACTCTCTTGGACACTGGCATTCTCAAACATTGCACTGGAGGTCTGAAATAATGCCTTCAAATGTCAGCGGCAAAGGAAGAGTGTGTTTTTCTTGTCCTGTCAAGCTCAGTATTTGAGCATGGTTGAAGTGATCCATGGTATACTAACACTGTGTACAACCTTTCCCTTCATAAAGAAGTTGGGTAAAAAAGGCAGTTTTGTACTCAGGGAATTTATTCTATTTTTTGCAAACAACTGGAGTTTTAAAGTCATGACTTGTAATAGCTATTGGAAAAGCACAGTTACATAGTCAAGTAAGTTGTAAATGCTATTGATTTTATCATATTTTTGTTTGGGTGATCACACAGATTACACCTTGGCTAGAATGCATCCTCAGACTCTGAATTTGTCCCATTATCGCTTTCCATCTCGAGGACAGAGTTATATTTCCATTCCCAGTGAAGCTTTTCAAGAAAAAGGTAAGGAAAAATTTAAAGGAAGGAGCAGAAGCAAGTAAGCAGGACATTGAAAAATAGTTTTTCATGAAAACAGTTTTTTTGTATGCCTTACTTTTCTAAATAGTGGATTTGATTGTTATTGATCATACTGGCTCTAAAACAGCAGCAATTCTTCTGTCATATTAATGAATGATTAGTGTGGTAGAGTTCTTCATATTACTTAAATATTATTTTGTATTACTTTAATTCAACTTGAATAATACACCTAGACTACAGATACTGCAGACATTTAATGCTGGCATCTTTTAACATTGGAGAAGCCATCATTAAATAAATTATATCTAGTGATCCAAACTGGTCATTTTAAAGAAATTCTGTGGTATTAGATCAGGCATTACTTCTACCTCCGTGACAAATCAGTCTTAAAATGTTTTATAAAATTAAACCATAAAATAATAGGTTTAAGCAACAGTATCCAAACCTAAGCTAAAAGTTTCTCTTATCTCAAACTTTGGAAAAAAATCAGAAGCTTTAGTCAAGAATTTAAAACCTCAAAGTCAATCATTTTAGGTTCTTGAAAGATTGAAGGAACCTGTTTTTAAAGATATCTACCTGGATTCTCAGATCTTTGAATATGAGGCCTAAACCACAGAAAACTATTTAGACTAGAATCCACAGAATTCACACACCCAGAGACCTTTCCTCAGTCACTTCTGTTGAAGAAAGTTTCATATAGAGGAAAGTTAGCTGCAGATAGCCTGCAGCTGGAAATACTCCAATAATTACTGAACTATCTACCTGCTTTGTGATGACAGCTTTGTTTCTTTGCATTGGCAGGGGGCTCTACTTGGAGACTTTTCTGGAAATGCTCTGAAGCTTGAATAACTATAATTGCAAACCACTATGTAATGCTAAAAATAGCATGTGATAACTTTTTTCTTTTCCTTATTACCATGCTTATTTTATTTTCTTCTGCACATTATCATGGCTGACATTCCAAAATGATCCAGCCTCTTAGCTGGAAAAAGGATTAAATCTCTGAAACTCACTTCTGAACAAGTTTGACCTTCAGGCCACACTGCAACACTGTCCCAATAAACTAACCTAAATATTCATTATTTCACCTTATAGTTGACATTATAAATACTTGAAACGCAGCAAAAGGGATAAGAAAGAACATCTGTGTGGCTGACACTTATAAATTACACATCTGTCTCTTCACTTAGATGCTGGAGAACCCATAAATACTTGGAATAAAGACAGCAAGCAGGCAGCTGAAGCGGAAACTGGTTGCCTGTGTTTCAGTTTTGTAAATTGCCGGCCAATATAGATAGTGGTTAAGTAGCCATGAGATTACTGTAGCTTCAAGATGTTGACTGTGGTATGTCATGCAGCCATTTCTAATGACATCTGGGAGCTTTATAAACAATGATTGATTACTTTAACAACTTACTCATTCTGGAAGTACAGTTGCATAGGGCAGGCATCCTTCTATCTTATGTCTACTGTGCTGCACTGCAAGTTGTTCAAACTTTTTCATTTATTTAAAAGAATAATTGGAATTCAGCTAAAGCAAAGATGTTGAAGTTTACAGAAGTCAAGGCTCTTAACTGACACAGAATTTCAGGTCTAGGAGACAAGTTTCTCTTGCTTACAATAATTGCTCTAAGGAATAACCGCTGTTTCCTTTTCACAGCTTGGATTACTGTTGTTGGCCTGTTTTACCATAACATGCACTATTTCTTTCATAATATCAACCCTATGGATACAAAGTAAGTATCTCATATCTCCCAATGCTGTAACAACTCATTTATTACGTTAGTAATATACCTTTATAGCAGTTATGTCATTATCAACTGTAAGTAAATTATGAACCATAATCCTTATTCTGCAGCATTGAGGACATGTAGTCATTAACTAGAGAGAGATTAAACCTTATGTTAGATGTTTTGTTTTATGCTGTAGTAAAATAGATTCTCATGGCGACATGTTTGTCTTCCCTTGTCTCCTTTTTCCTTTCATCAGATCTGGTATTAGAATTTCATAACTTTAATCTGTTTTATAAAAGGCAAATTACATTGTTTCTCCTGACACATATAAAGTTTGCACTTTGATGAAACAAGAAAACATAACATCCCTCTGCAGATAAAATCTGAACCTGTAAGATAATTTTATGACAGGAGACCAGGCAATGCTTAAAAGACCTTTTGTTTTATATGTGCCACCAATGAAATCGTTAGCAGATAAGATAAAGTAAATGGAGACCCATATACCTCTTAGCTGGACAGTTCCCCGGGGAATTTAGAACTGCCATTCATGTAAATCATTACACTTTACTTTTAAGCTAGTATGACTTCATGCTTTTACTTGATCGACACAAAAGTATGTAGATTAGGTTACACTTTGTCTCAGTCTTTTCTGTTCTGTGGCTTTTCATCATGTTACGTCTGACAGCAGAAGGCAAGATGCAGCATCTCCGCTGTCATGTATTTCAGAGATTACATTCCTTTCTTTACACAAAACTCCACAGAAGGTCATGAAAAATCATTTGTGAACTTCAGGGAATTCCTGGTTTATGGCCAGATTAATCACACTGAGATAATGGCACAACTACTACTAAATAGCATTTTAAAATCGAATAGCAAGTTGAACTGTTGTTTTCTCTGCTCTCTCTCAAAAAAAGGGCACTTAGCAGGTGGCTGTAAAGAAACTGTCATTACTGTGCAATATTTCTTACTGACATGAAGAAACAGGCAATAATTCATGACAGATTAGGTTTTTCATCAGGAGGCTCAGCGTGCAATTTATTAAGATCATAGAATCATAGAATCATAGAATATCCTGAGTTGGAAGGGACCCTTAAGGATCATCAAGTCCAACTCTTGACACCGCACAGGTCTACCCAGAAGTTCAGACCATGTGACTAAGTGCACAGTCCAATCGCTTCTTAAACTCAGTCAGGCTCGGTGCAGTGACCACTTCCCTGGGGAGCCTGTTCCAGTGTGCAACCACTCCCTCTGTGAAGAACCCCCTCCTGATGTCAAGCCTAAACTTCCCCTGCCTCAGCTTAACCCCGTTCCCGCGGGTCCTGTCGCTGGTGTTAATGGAGAAAAGGTCTCCTGCCTCTCGACACCCTCTTACGAGGAAGTTGTAGACTGCAGATAATTAAAGATAATTAGCTATACTCTCAATCCCTTAGAGATGGAAATTTAATACGGTCTTGACTTAGGTCAAAGTTTAGCAAAGATGAACACAACATGAGTTAAGACCCTACATGTCAAAACTTGTCATTCTAATGCATCGTCATAGAGTATAAAGCCACTGGGGTTCTGTTGTAGGGAAATAGTTACGTCATCTTTGTGCATGGTCTGTGAATTTTATGGAATAGGATGACCTGGAGACCTATACAAGTTTCACTCAATCACATGTATTTTTAACACACATTTCTGACAATAAAGACCCTGTCCCTGCTGCAATGTTAAAGAAAAACACAAAGAAAACACAAAGTTGTTGGAGAAGAAACAGCTGTATTTCTATAATTACTTGAACTGTTTGAAGTTTATATTGCACTACGGAATCATGTTTATAAAATTCTAAATGCAAATCTGCCCAAAAAGTGTTCTAAAAACCAAGGCAGGGAATGCTAGCTTAGCACTTTTCCTTTGTGGAATCAAACCCCAGGTATCCAAATAATGTTTTTAAAATAAGCATCAAGTTCCCTCCTGCTTGGTTTTATTTTTTGTACTGTTCTATTGTATCTTCCTTGCTTACATTTTACTAGAATAAAAATGTTTTTTTTAGAGTAATTTGTTTTGAAGATTTTCTTTTAGCTTCCTTCTAGCACTGGGATACTTCTTGAACACCTGTAATTTGAAGCCTGTTCATTTTCTTCTAGAGTGTTGTGTGTGGAGTGTGTGGTGGGGCGGTGGTGCTTTTTTTTTTTTTTTTTTTTTCCCTCTCTTGCATGTGTGGGGTAAAAATAAAACAAAGCTCTTGGAACTTTTGTGCTGTAGAGCTGTGACTTCTATTTTCAGACTATAAAAACAGCAGTTTCTAAGAGGGAAGTCAGTTTTGATTCATTATAAAAGAAATAAATTTAAAAAAAAAAAAAAAAAAAAAAAGAAACAATGGGTTTCAAGCCCTGTTCTGCTTCCATGTGTATACGATTTGTGTAACTCTGTAGTAATGCCAATGGAGGTAATCAGATGACAGACCAGCTGCCATCTAACACCCAGGCCCAGCATTGAGACTGCTACAACAAAGAAAAGCTGGTATGTGCAAACATGAAACACAGAAACTTGCTTGTGCTGAAGTTTTTTGTATAGTTTTCAAAATTCAATTAGTCTGTAACATTAAAATGGCAGGTAACAGGAGAGGAAAAAATGTCCATCCTGTTCATCTGTGGAAGAAATGTTGGATAGTGGTCTTAACATTTCACATCCTTCTATAAACAAACTTTTCATATCAGAGTAGCAAATGCAATTCACATTCTGGTTCCTGGGAGCAGAATTATTGCCTGATAGTGATGTTTTTTCCTGGTAAGAAGTAATGACTGGTGCTTGTGGTTGTAATAAAAGAGTTCTGTTTTATTTGATCTTGCTGAGGAACTGAATGAAGTTATTTTAATATCTTACAACATGATCCCTCCCCCTACTCCCCTTCCACCAAGGAAAACAAGAAAGCACTGCAAACAGGTAGCAGATGTAAGATGGTTTTAATTTTTTTATTATCATTATTATTCAGTGGTGTGCTGTGCTTAGGTACCCACACTGATGGTTAATTCACTGTGTCAGTCATTTCTCATAGTAAAAAACATTCATTCACTACCAAAGAGACGGATGACAGAAAATGTTTTACACCTGCAGTTTTTTTATAGATAGTGTAAAAAATTTTACTCTACAGCCAAATAGATCTCATTTATTCATAAATGTGCAGAAATGCCAAAGTCATAAGTTTTAGCTGAAAGCAGAAATAAGTGTTATTATGAACTGCAAAATTAATTTAGCCTAGAAAAAATATCACAGAGACTATCAGATGTTTAGTCATGCTTCCCCCTGTTTCTATTGTGACCTGAGCTACACTTTAACAAACTTTGTAACTGGACGGAAGCAATTCTTCAAAGTAAAACTTTAAAGGATTTCTAAATATATACATGACATATGTATATACGCATTGCATACAATGCAAATATATGCATCTTACTAATACATATGTTTAATTAGATTGTCTGAATACATAGGCACTTTTTCTCTTTGCTTGAAGGCTTCTTTCCTTAGTTAGGTTTATTTTTAGACTCCTTACTTCATAGGATTCTCTCTAATCATCCAAGGCACTTTTCAGCAAGGCTTGTTAACCTTTCAAAGAAAGGAGCAGAATGAAGGAATTTTTATGATATTAAGTCTCGTAATAGCTAAAGCTTTTGCCTATAATTTGTAGTTGTTTCTTCTAGTAATGTAATAGGATCTTTTGGGGCTGGCTCTTGCTCAGAAATTCATTGACCTGAATGAAAAAAGGACATGCTGTGTTCCCTTTGTTGTGGTTATAAGGGTGATTTCTTAGAAGCAACTCTGAGAATAAACTTTGCCTTACAATGCTCACAAGGGCCTTTGCTTTAGACAGTTTGTTAGGAAATTGGGAGCTGTGATAACTTACCACTATGAAATTATTCTAACAGGTACATCAGGCAGGAACAGCATTTCTCAGGCCAGGTTGAAAGAGGCCAATACTGGCATGAACTAAAAAATGTTTTTTCTACTTCCTTAATATAATTTTTCTTTCCAAGGATTGCTGAAGCTGCTGCCTACAAAGGCTATATGATCTCAGCAACCAGCTATCTCATCTCCATCAAAGTAGATCCTCCACCCAAGCTGTCCCACAATCTGTCAGGATCTCCTCTTATTACCATCCAGCTCACACACAAATTGGTAAGTAAAACAGAAACTCTCCATTTAGTCTTATCCTTAGGGCTGTTCAAAACTCCAATGTCTGTAATGATTTCTTTGTATTTTTCTTGCAACTTTTGTGGGAGTTTTTAGTAGCAATTTGGATGGCATTTGTAACTGCAATATTGTATTTTTCTAGCCATTAAACCTCATTGACTTCTGTTTCCATTGCAGCAGAAGGCTGGTTAATGCGTGTACTGAAAAAAGGGTGAAGTGACAAGTGCAGTTTTGGGCCTTTCTGTGTACATTGTTCTATGAATGTGTTTGTGCAATTTACAAAAGGGTGGTATGAATTATGGCTTTCTCATTACAGCTGTCAATAAAAGAAGATTTTGTTTATGGTTTCTGCTGTTGGTCTTTCTCCACACTGACATAAAACTTAGGTGTTTTGAATATTTTCATGAATAAAGAGATGAAAGGTTGTCCAAGGACAGCCACAAATCTGATAGGCAGAGCATCTCCTGGGATAGGAAGGAAGCAGATTCAGCTCTGTTCTAGCATGACCTGTCTGTTCTAGACAACAGAGCAGAACTCTGTTCTGAATCTGACATTACTGGAGACAATTTTTTTTCAAATTGATTGAGTTCAGTAGAGCATTCAAATTTCACTAAATTAATATATTCCTGCAAGCAAATAGAAAAAATAGCCAGTCTTCTTTGCTCTCAGAGAAAAAGGAACCTCTTTTTGTCTTGTCGCTGTCAGTGAAGAACAGTTTAGTTTAAACTCTGCAGTGGTGGCATAAGGAATGCAACATCTGTGACCTACTCAATAGAGTGTTGAATGGAAATGGAAAATGGAGATGTCAATTCTTAGATGTTTCTTCAAAAACATATGTTAGATATTCTACAACATTATCACATTTTCTTTCAATCACTGTATTCAAGCTAGTTTTTCTTTCTATTTGTTGGGTTTATGGTAAGGATGGAGGAGACAGTGGAAAATGAATATATGAGAAAAAAACCCTAAGGCATAGAAATGAAAAGTTTTGTTAGACTGTTTTCAAGCTAAGGGCTCTCCTGAATATACCTAGTGGTCTCTTAAAGGTGGCAATTTGTAAGTGAAGACTCTGGTTTTATTATGTGTAGATAATTTATAAAATGCACTTTGCTTTATTTATTCTGGTACCTATTTACTAGCAGGCTATTAAACAAAACTGTGTTCTTCCTTTATCCCTGTTGCATTCGACTATGAAGACCACTGGGATCCTGGTATACCCATAGAAATGTCACATTTGTTATCATAACACACTTCATAGTAGTATTTTTAAACCCATCTATTCCTTTTCTTTTTGAAAAAGGAAAATGTAAGAGCAGTCCATTTGCCTCCATAGATTTTTGCCTTGGTGTCCAAAGATAATCCCTTATTACAGGTTGAGAGCAAACAGATGAAGAACACACGATCATTTGGTTTGGGTGGGGTTTAATTTAGAGTAAATTTGAACATTAAGTACGCTGAGTATAGGACAGGCTTGGGAAAAAAGAAGAGATTGTAGGGTCATTTCTCCATAGTCACACCTGGCATTTTATGCTCCAAAATCCTGCAAAATAACAGGAACAGATTAAATTCTTTGGCCTCTATTCAAACTTCTTATGCATTCTGTAGCATAGGCTGCTTTACCTGCTATTGCTCTTGAGGTTTTTTTTTTTTTCCATAATCATAGAGCATTTAATTGGATAATAAATGATATTGTTATTAATATTATTGTTATTAACATCTATTCAGTGTTAAATTACATAATAATCTGGTGCTGTTTTTTGCATCTAGTGAACCAGTACCATCCTATTACTTTATAAGAGGTACAGTGAAGATTTGCTCCACAAGTTAAGATAAAAATTAATAATCTAATTGTCTTTTTTTGCTCCAAATGATTTGTGGACAAGAAGTAGAAACTGGCCGCATGCAGAACCTAATGTCCTTTTCTCCGTTGTTTTTAGATCAAACTAAGTACAAATATGTTAGATCTTTTCTCTGCTTGTTCCAGAACATAATGCTAGCGTTATCTGATGGTGAAGCATTTTATATATCTTCTAGCTTGGTTTCTAAAATTTATTTTCCAAATCCAAAGCATTCTGAAGTTGCCAAATGTGTTGAAACAAATTTTGTTTTGACGACATAAAATATTGCATTTAAGTTGCTCTTTGCTGTATTTCATTTATATGGTTTTGGTATAATCTAGTCATAGAATAGGTGTGTAAAAACAGAAATAGCTGTAAAAATTTGTAAACAAATTTAATAAAGTTTGAGATCTGGGCAATGGGTAATAGAGCTGTCTATTTTAACTTTTTTTTTTTTTTTTTGGTGTATTTTTTTTGTTTTTTTTTTTTTTTTTTTTTTTTTTTTTTCCAAAAAAAGCTATTAATCAGTGAGCAACAGAATCAGCCCTCTGGGTATCTTGTATTCTAAATCACAGTCTGTAATTCTCGGTATCACAGATTCCAAATTCTGTGAATAATCTTTGGAAACTATGAAATAACACAGATAAAATTGTGATGAATATTTGTCTGTGGGGAACATGCATAGTAAAGAATTAATTACATGTAAAATGTGAGCAGCTCTGCTGAAGTGGTATATACATTGCAATTGAGAGGAAGGCTGCCTGCCTGTGACACCTATGGCTATGGGAATATAATTTATCTATATCTCTGACTTTTAATTAGCAGAAATGTTTAAAATTAAGGAATGGATGAATAGATTATATATTCTAGTTTTGCATAAGTAAGGTGGCAGTGGGCCAAATCCGTTCTTCTTCACAAGTGTAAATTTTAAATAGCTCCAGTGAAGTCCATGGAGTACTTCTAAACAATTTAAGTTCAGGCAACTTGTGAATTTATTTAGGTAAATTATTTAAGCAAATTTAATTAAGTAAATTTAAGAGAATTTACTTAAACGTATTACAAAATAACGGCAAGCCTCTGCAACCTTTCATACTATAGCAGCACAAGTCCTTTCTTTCATGCTGCTTCAGAGAGGACAGAAGAGGAGGACATGAGTAATTATTGCCATTAGGCCTGGGTGTCCAGGATTGCAGCTGGATTCCCACAGGACTGATAAATCCAGTAGAAATTCTTCCTACCAATAGAACTGCTAGAAAGCTTCCTGGTCAAGCTTCTTTTAGTGGAAAATGGTTTTCTGACCTAAAATAGAAATTCTCATGAATCAGGATGAATAATTCATAAAAAATATCACTTGTATTTCTCTTATGAGATAAAGAATCCCTGTAGACAAGATGGACATGGATATTGTATTTAGTGTTATTTTTTAAAATCGTCTCAATTCAAACAGCAGTATCTTTTCTGTTGCACAATCCCGGAAGCTAGTTTTTCTGCTTTTTCTTGTATCTTATAGAAATAACATTAACAGCTTTATTTTTTTATTTTATTTTTTTTTATTTTTTTTGTAAGGAGACTTCATCAAGGATTTAAAATTAACTTATTTGCATAAGAACACAAAGTGATTAAGATTTTCATTCTTTCTGCCTTTCTGAGGAATTTCTTTTTCATTCTTTCTATCCACAATATCCACTTTTACAAGAAAATAGCTAGGAGTGAAAAGCAATTCTCATTTTCATTTTCTGTAGATATGTGCAGCCTTTCCAGTGATATTTGCAGATCATTATGAGGGTCTTTTTGCTTGGGACTTTATACATATTATAGCATTATAGTTGTAATATCTTATTCAGGAACACTTCAGAGAAAAACAGATATATTTTCACTGGATTTTAAAAGTGCTGATGTTCTGCTCTTCTGTGCACTTCAATTGGATGAATTATTTTCTCCAACTAAATGGATGAAAGAAATCAACTGACTTTTTCAGTGTATGTGGGATGATGGCAAGATTGATGGTAGTTTGAAGTTGAAGAATCTTAACTTGTCCGAAAGTCTTGTAATGAAGCATCAGTACATTTTGTAAAGTAATTATCCTCAAAAAAAGTAAAATATTGTTTCTGGCAAGAAGTCTTTCATAGCAGGAAGAACTAGAGAAGAACTAATATTTCATTTGTATGATCCAAGAAATTACAGCACATTGTAGAAATTCAGAAGAGATGAATGTCAAGACTGAAAAGCATATACAACATGTTCTGGCAAGCATCAGAAGAGGAAATGGGAAAGAAAATGGTGTACACCACCAATATATTGTGAAATCCATATGATGATATAGCATAGGTCTTGGTCTTTGACCACACCGAAGTCACTTCTTGACAGTGTCAGAGACAAAATATCTATTTTTTCCTGACAAGGCAACTGATCATATTTCAGCATGTGAAAATACTAGCTTGGTGTAAGTCATACTAGGTGCAGAGAGGGTAAAAGGCCTGACTAAGGTGGTGAACATGATGAAGGGGGAACATCCATACAGTGGATGAGGCACGACAGCACACTGCTCACCACTCTGTTGATCCCATATTGTTTGGCGTCACAGAGAAAATTTCTTTATGGCTAGAGGAAAACTTTTTGTATACTAAGTTTCAACCACTTTGTGGCTTCAGTATTTTTCTGTGGAAATGGAACTTGTGTTGCTGCAGTTTTGGATAATTATAAACACTTGACTTTCTCACCCTGTGTAAGAAGGAATTCAGATGAAAATGGGATGCAAATCAGGAATTCTTAATGTAGATCTTTTTCTCCAAAATGTATTTAATACAAATGCCATTTTAAAGGTTTGCCTGATTCAGGAAAAAAAACCAAACCAAACCAAACCAAACCAAACCAAAAAAAAAAAAACAAAACAGCTTTGGTACTACCAAGTTACTACAAATGTAGCTTTGTTCCATCTCATTCCGTTGTCACGTGGTTCATTTTAACAAAAGTACTGCTAGGGGAGGGAGCTGTCTGCCTCATCATGAAGTTTTAATCTTTCTTACCATTTTATTACACTGAATCATTCAAACAGCTGCTTCTCTCCCCATTTTTTTTTTTTTTTTTTTTTTTTTTTACCAAATGCTCTCATTCACATTTTTGCTTCTGCTCTTTATTTTCTGCAAAGAATTCTTCCCATCAGAAGCTCACAGTGACAAGCTTCCTTGGTGCCCCTCGCTAGATTTCATCAATGAAAGCTCATCAGCTTTAGCTGTAAATCCTGTCTCATATTCGGACTATCTTAAATCTCCAGATCCAGGACTCATACAAGAACATCAACATTACTATTGTAGGTGCAGCGTACATATCTGGGACGTGCTCTCTTGGGGCATTTTGGAGATGGTAAAGTGTAGGGAAAAAAGACCTCCTTCTCTTGACTGCTCACATTACAAAATCATGCTGGAAGTCCTCATGGGGCTCAGGGATATAGTGAAAATTTTCCTTGACCTTCTCTCTGAACTATTAATGAGGTGATGCAGCTGATTTGCCTCTAAATGTACCCTAGCATGATCCTTCTCTCTGTTGTCTTTTTCCTGGCCAGTGGCATGCCATATCCCAAGGTTTGTTTAACATTATTACTGATAGGAAAATAAAATGAGAGAAGAACCAGTTCCAATCTGTACACAAATATTAGTGCTACCATGAGAGAGATGAATCGATATGGAGCCAATTTATTTTTATGGCAAGTTAAGTGTTGACTAATTTATATATCGATTGAGGAAAAACAACAGCTTTTGTCCACATCTTCAGAATGAAGGTATAATTTTTACCTGGATAGACTCTGCTAGAAAAAAAATGAATAAAATATAATTAAAACTCTGATTCCTACAGAGTATGCCACAATTAAGCAAAAAGTAAAAATAATAAAAGTTTGTAATTTAAAAATTAATATAAAGTCCAGCACTTTCCTACATAAGTTAAATCTTTGCTATAAAGAGTACAGAAAATCCATTGAATTCAAATGAGAAATGAACATAGTTACAGCTAATTTTCTTGCTCCTGGGCAACCTTAAAATAGCAATAGTCATTATGATATACAACATCTCTAAACAATAAAGCTGTAGTTCTTTATTGTTAATGTTATTAACAGAGACATCCTAGGACATTTTCTCATAGGAATCCATTCTACAAGCCTAGAATTGTGCAGTAACAAAAATACAGATTTTCATTAAGCACATTGAAGATTGCTTGTTGTAAGGATGAGGATTACATTGCAGTACGTTGTAATTCACAGAAAGTGTCATTTCCATATTAGAACTGATTTAAACCTTTAGAGGTACAATACTTTGCAGGTATTACAACTCATTTGTCATGAAATGCCCTCAATATTTGTAAATGAGTTCTTTCTCTTTGCGGTGGCAGGAATTAGGGCACCATGAAGTAGCTGAATGTTTTTGAAAATGTACAAGTAAAGTTTGCTTTCAATTTTAAGTTTAGTTGCTGACTTTCATTCTTTCCATATGTGGATAAATTTATATACCAGCTTCTACTTAGAATTAGTATCTATAAAATTACCTCTCAGGTAAATAAAAAAGGAAAATAATCACTGGTGACTGGAACCAAGTGTTATCAATCTACAGCAAAAAGCATTTGCTTTTGATCTTTCAAATTTCTCATTGCAAGTGTCAGTACATCAGCAGTCAGAGGTCAGTCAATTCCAAGCAATAAACTTTGAAAAATCTTGCTGACTTATAATCCCAAGACTGAATTCCACAGTAATTCTATTTTAGGGAGCTGTGGAATCTTGTGCTACTTTGCACTCTGTCTTTGATTGAACATTTGTCACAGGAGGAGAAGAGAAAATTACAGGGTTTATATTTGACATGATCAAATCTGGTCCAGCGATGCAGAATTATCTCCCTGACACTCTCACAACTTTTAAATTCAATTTAGTTCCCCTTGTTTAAGTTCCTCATCAGTGACTACATCCCCAGAGCAGCCTTGCATGTTGTGATGGCTTATTGCAGGAGTTCTAGCTATCTGTGCTACATTTAATGAACTGCCAGGATTTCTGCTATAAAACTTCGTATTTCTCTGCACAATGTTAATGCATATATATACATATTTAAAATGTTATGGAAGACAAGTTACTGAAGTGGTGAAGTAGCCAGCATTCAGATGTTAATAACTTTGCTATTTAAAATTATAAACAAAGAAGTAATAACATACCACTATCCCCTAATCCCCACAATGAGCAAGCGTCCTGTGAAATCTGTCTTGATGAGGTCAAGCTGTTTTGGAGTGACAGAGCGAAGTGTAGCATTTGAAATCACAAGAAGCTGGATTTGCATTCAGAATGCCCACACTACTATTATTATTTTTTAATTTAAAATTTTTAGAAAAGGTCATAAATGTTTTGATTGGCTGATTGAGAATTTTAAATTCACTGGATTCAGGCATTTTGAAAGAGTATGCTTTCAAAACTTTTTTTTTTAGAGATACCTGTTAAACATGAAGGATAATATTTTGTTATAATTACAATGCCTAGCAGAACTTCTGCTGACTTGCATGGAGTAAAGCTTTCAGTCCTCACTCTAACAGTGACATGTGGCTTTCAGAATGACACCACCACATTTTTTGTTATTCATAACAATTTGAAGAGAAAACAGAATCTAAGTCTAAAATGTAGAATGAAGATTAGTTTTAGATATTTTGTCTGGTGATAGTACTGGCAGTTAAATATACATTAAATATATGAGAAGCAGAATGTTTATGATGAAATGAGAAGCAGAAAGTTTGTGATGAAAACAGTCTGGCTGGAAATTGTGTATGGATTTCACCTCTGCTTTCATTTCCTTGGGATGAGGATGAAAAGGAACAACATAGTTCAGGGGAAGAAAAAAGGTAACGAGTTTTACGTTCTCCAGTAGATACTGTTGTCAGACCAATGTTACTTCAAACTCAATATTAGGAGTTTTGTCCACCACCCACTTTGTTTATTTTGTTTTAGGCCCTCTTAATTACACCGCATGCATCAATCATGTATTTTGTTAACAGCACAGAAATAACTGAGTGAGAAAAGTGATACTGTGCTGTTTCTGTTAGCATATTCTGTGGTATTTTAGTCTGTCCACCTGTAATGCCAGTCAAACACTGGAATAGGCTATGCAGAGGGATTGTGTCCTTGTAGATATTCAAAACCTGACTGGATGTGGTCCTGGGCACCCTAACCTAGCTGCCCCTGCTTCAGCAGGGTGGTCAGACTAGATGATCTCAAGAAGTCCCTGCCAATCTAAATGATTCAGTGATTCTGTGATTTCATGTCCTCTCTGTCTTCACTGTTGCAAAAATACACCAAATCTCAGAAGACACAAAAGAACATTTCTGCCCTGTATCCAAGATTTTAGCACAAGCTGTTCTATCAGTTGTTGTTTTGGTTACTGGCTAGAGTTGTTGAAATGGTATCTGGTCTCATTTTTTATGGTCAGAATTTAGATAGGTAGGTGCAATTTCCAAATTCTTTGCACTGTGCCAAATTATTGCTACTCCAGTGAAGATATATTTGAAAAATACCTATTTCCAGGTTCTTAACAGCTTAATGGCTTAATTTTTTAGGCTTCTTAATGGAGTGAATTAGGTACTGTTTAGTCCTTACACCAAATGTTTAGCTACTCTAGATTCATTCTAATATTTTAAAATGCAGCAGGATACTGATCTCAGTCAAAGCTGGAGGAGGACTAGTGAGTGAATGAGCTGTGTGGCTGCATTGCTTTATGATGTTGTGTGTACAGAGTACAAATACAGCAGTCAGTGGTACTAGTGGAGAGGCTAGAAATTCCTTGGATCATTAGTTAAACTGACTAACCACATTTATTCATTTAAATTCTTGTCTCAGTGACTTCAGCACAACTACAAAGGTAATCAGATCTTTTTTGCACTGGGGATTTTTCCAATATGAAATTTCTCACTAGTTATTTCAGCAGAGATGCCATCTGCAACTCTGTATTCATTTAATCTAGTTTTTATTGCTTTTAGTAGTATGGGATCTGAGTAACCTGTTGAATACTCTCCTTGAGATACTTTGGTCCATTCTTTACAGCAGTGGTGACTTCAGAACATCAGTGCCAAGTATTGAGGAAGCTAGCCTACTTCTGTTAGTTGCATATATTTGGAACTATGCTCATGTTCTTTTTTTTTTTTCCTTATTTATATTGTTTTACATTTCTCATTTGCCAATCCAAGACATTACCACATGCTTGTATTCCTAGACTTCTGGCATGTCTGCCTAAGTCTCTGTGTAACCTCTTAGGCTTTTAGGAATCATTTATATGGCATGAATGACCAGTACTTAAAAGAATATAATTAAATGATGTTTCCCTCAGAAAACAGTAAATATAATAAAGCTATTTTTGTCTTCATTTATATTCTGTTGCCTTAGTAATATATGTAATAGTGTACTGAACATGTTAAAGTAATGAAAGGCAAACTGTTGTGAAGACCATGTTTTGCAGGAAAAAGTCTTCTATACATAAGCTGTCTTAGAATGGTGTCTTGGAAAGGCCATAGGCTATCTCTTTAATGCTTAGAGTCACTTTTTTTGTGCATCTCTGAAACAGGAGATCTAGATGGGTCTGGACAGTAGTAGAAAATTTATTAATTTAGATATACTTTTAAATCATAGAGTATTTAAGTGGTTTGTTTTTTTTTTTTTTTTTGGAAAAAGACAAAATCATTTGCATTAGCATTATATTGCTATTTTGAATGATTGTTATTATTATTGATCTCTTTAAAAATAAATTTCTACTTATTTTTCTAGTGTTAGGAAAGTTATTTTTTACAGGATCAGACTCTAAGTTCACAAAATAGTATTGCCACTGCACTGATGTTCAGAGGGGAGTCCTCACAACCATGAGAGAAAAGTGGGGAATGCTGAGTGATGGATACCAGTTGTACGGTCTGATAGAGGGAAGAGGATGCTCTGCCTTTGCCTCTCCCACAGTGGCAATTCCTCTAAATCGAAAATGAAGGCACCTTATCTTGCATTGTGGTTGTGACTGCATTTATTACAAGGCAGCAGTATCACTAAGTATAGGTTCTGTTACAGGAACATCACCAATCTAAAGCAATGGTTTTATTTCATTTATGCATTATAAATAATAAAAAAAAAGCTTAGAAAATAGTGTTAATTTTAGTTTAGGAATGGCAGAGAGGTCATAATTTAGAGAAATCTGTGGATGGTAAATTTCTGGGTTTGCTGGTTTGCTTTTTTTTTTTCCACTTGTGGCATTAGGAATTTAGGAATTTTAACTTCCTTTGCTTTGCAATAGAGTGGTAGGTAATGGTATTAACAGCTTGTAATAGAAACTTGGGAATGTTTTTCTAGCAGGAAATGTGTAGCCAATAAGAAGGGATTCTCCCTTTAAAAATAAAAAATAAAAAAATAGAGACCTTCCCAATCTAAGAGGCTAACACAAGCTGGGTCAGCAACAAGATTCCTATCAGGACAGGACCAGCCAAGAAGAACTGCATTTCAGTGACTCATGCTGAAGCTAGCTGTGCATACCTTCCTCCTCTGCAGTGACTCATAGTAAATTTCAGTAATCTTGATCTGTTCAAGCTATCATTTAATGACTACCATATGCTTCCAAGGGGAAAGTGTGCTCTCGACCAAGGCAAGGCTTATATGATAAGGCTTTCAGTACAACAACCAGAACATCACAGTTCAGGAGAGAGGGTGGGTGTGTGTTTTACTGGGATAATTTATGTGATTTGAATCAAGCACATTGCTAAATGATTTGTTGAAGTTGCGTGTTACAAGGTGCCAAACAAGGAGACATAGAAGAGAACAGAAATAATAGAAGTCCCAAAAACAAATAATATGAAATAGAAATTTAATTTATTTGCAGTAAATAAAACTTGCAAAAAGTTTAAAGTTCTGATTCAGAATATTATTATTATTATTTTTAATCTTTCATTACATTCTCCTTTTTATTTCTTTATTTCTCCCATTTATTTATTTATTTAAATTTCTAAACACTTTCCTCTCTGGAAATTATTTTCCTCAGACTGTTGGATTTTAATGCTTTGCTTTTATTTGTTGTTCTAGGATTGAGCCCAAAGCATATTGGGGTGCATTAAACAGTATATAGCCAGCTGGCCAAAAGAGGTGATTATCCCACTATATCGAGCACTTTTTTTTTTTTTTTTTTTTTGCCTCTTAGCCTGCCATATTTATATCTATAGTTATCCTAATTTAGTCATCTTGTAGCCTGCTATTTATATGTTTATACATAAGCTTAATGATAGTATTACATTCCATATTGCTGAAAAATAGGCAAGAGCTGGAGTGCTGTATCAGATAATGTGGGGCTTTAAGCAAGGACGTGTACCTTGGTAAAAGGAAGGCATAATGTTGTCATCTTGGAATTAAACTACTGCTCATTTATATATATATATGGTGAACTGTAGGAAGAACTTACTGGGTTGTGCTGATGAAATTTACTTTGGCAGATCATGTAAGGATTTAGAGCAGAATTAATCCCTAGATGCACAGTTGTTTGTTGTCTAGTGCAAAATGTTTAGCCACTAGCTTGTCGTTCAATGTAAGTCCTAACTGCATGGTTTTGCATTCATCCTAAAGAAAGAGCTGTGAAATGATTAAATCCTGTAGAGTATGATTAAGTCTGTTCAGTGTATTGGTGAAGTAACATGGTATTTCCAAGAGTCTGGAAATGCTACTATGAGCTACCTCAGGACTTTCACTCTATTAAAAGGAGGAAGGGGAGAGGTTGTGTAAAGCATCAGAGTGCCTCTTCTCTGTGAATTGGAGAGATTGTTATGGCATGTACTATAGGTTGGTGCAAAAAGAATCCACAGGATCTAAAGTTTTTGCAAGGCAGTCACACACAAGGGACACTTTCCTTTAATTTTTATGTGGCTATGAATTGGTGAATGAGTGAACTGAATGCTCAAGGAGATTTCTAATTGATAAAGCAACAAGTGAAAAAATATCCTGTAGCACTTAAATGGATCACTCCATGTTACACTGTGTGAATTATGCTGCTCTTTGGCAACAATTTTTATAATAGACTTTTTATTAGTCTAAAGATGTTTTAAATAATTTCAGTAGCTACAATTTCAGGAGAACTGCTTCCTGTATTTTTCATCCCTTGTTTCTGTCTGTTCTGATAACTGATATCAAATAGTTACTCGTTTGAATAGACAGCAAAAGAATAAGAGCACCAGACATACCAGGGAATTTGGTTGTAACTGTTCAGCAACACTGATGAAATCTTTCTGGTTTCCACTTGTTACCAAGTAAGAAATTCAACAAGTTGTGGAATTTCAGATTTGGAAGGAATCATTTTTTCATTCCCCACAAGCCCAAGAATAATTTTGTGTATGACAGATAAATGGTAATGGCTGTGTTGTGATTCATACAAAAATTTCCCCTGGATTTATGACAACGTTAAAGTAATGAAATCAGTCAAAACTGTTGTTATGTTTTAATGATCTATTTTCTAGTATGATGGTCTTGTTTTTTCTTGCTCAAACTGGGGAGAAAATATATTTATAGAAACTGGCTAAGCATTCAGTGGGACCAGATTCTCCTATAGATCCAACCAGCAGGAGTTAGCACGTCTAATGAAATGATGTCAGCTTGTACTAACTGCAGGAATCTCCATGAGGAAAGATGTTCTAGGGCTTGGCCACGGTGGTCCCTAGGGCATTATTGTAAAGCCATCACACTTTCAAAAAAACTACTAAAATTTACAAAAATGTGACTGCCACGAACCTGTTAAGCACCAACAGTAAATGTTTATAACCATTATCTCAGACTGGCATATACTAAATTTAAGATTAAATCTTTAACTGAAATTGTTTGGTAACTAGCAGAGCAAGCTTAGAGAGAAGGTCAAAATGTTCCCTTTCTTCATCCTGTGAATGCCGTGTCGGGTCCTCCTAAACTGTCACTGAGGAGTTGTGACAGCTTCACACATTCCTCATTTGTAAAGCAGTTGGGCTTTATGTAAATTCCTTCACAGAAATATTTATTCTGAAATATTTGCTTTGAAAATCTGCCAAGAATTAGATAAATTGTTAGTGGGGGTGAAAGAGGTATGAGTGAAGGAAGAAAATCATCCAGGGAATAATTTAATGTAGCAAAAGAGAATATAGCACAAGCACCGTTTCTGTTTCAGAGAAGCATTATTTTGCTCTTGGGAAAAGTTGCCAGTGTGATACAAATTGGCATAAAATCAGCATCCTCTGTTGGACTGAGTTCTCTTGCAAAAAGGCCGAGTGCTGTCAACTGCTATTCTCTTCAGAGCTCAGCATCTGATAAGGTTAGGTTAACTTTTAATCTTTCAGGTCAAAGTTTTCACTAAGTGAGGTTCAGTTAGATGCTCAAGGCTCAATTATTATTGAATTTGTAGCCAAAATGGCAGGAACATTGAAGATATTTACCCATACGAGCACCTATCTGCTTGGAGTCATTAGAGCAAGTGTGCACAGACACAGCACCAGACACAGGCCTGTGTCTGACAGTGAAATTCACACCTTAAATCCTAACCAGAGGTATGTAATTTGTCTAGCTTTTTATTTTGCAGATTTTTCTTTATTAGCATTAGTACAGGCTTGAAAAATAGCATGTGAATGGCCAGCTGGGAGGAGTGAAATGAGATGCTGTGTGCAAATCATTTGGTGCAAAAGTCACACACAATCCCTTGAAGGCATCATGGAAGGAACAAGCTCTTTATAGATGTGATATAAAGCCTGATTATTTATTTTAGGAAATTTGCAACCTCACACTGCTCTAACCTCTTTGTAGTAAATGATGTCACTTCAATTCATGTATTTCTCAGCTAACCACACAAACACCAAACCCACATATACCTTGTGAACATCAAACCTGATGGAATAATGGAAATAGTTCCAGTAAATTTTACAAAAAGAACTGCAGAGACTTTCTGCTTTATTCTTGTGGTAAAGGCTGTACCCAAGTGAACAAAAGAACAACTTCAGTAAATAGTATATTTCTTTACTGGATATTTCCATTTTTTTCTGGCATAGTCTGCAGACTGGTGATTACGTTTTTACTTCCCTCAACTTGACTTGAATATTTTTTGCGTTCTAGAACTAGATTCAAATATTTCAACCCATTCTTTGGCTTTCTCTTGAGAAAAGTTAGAGCTCAGTAAATATTATAATAAAAAGTGGCTATAAATATTCTTTTACTTAAGAAAAAAATAACATTTAAAATTTGCTTCCTGCAACTATTAGCTAGCCAACAGAAAATACATGTACTGGTAAGAATATTTAGCAGAACAGCAAATTTTAAGTGGTTACTGAATACTGTTCCTGGAAGGCAGAGTTCAAAAAGCCAGATTTTTAACTGTGAATTTGACTTAGAGTTATGCTCCTTCAGTTGAGAAAGAATAATCCATGACTTCAGGAACTGTCAAAGCTAACGGTGTCTTGAATTTTGTGTGTTGTTGAAATGCTCAGAACAGATGTATATTCTGAATTCCTATGCAACTAATAAGCAGAAAACTCTGCCAAACTCTGCATATAAAAATAAAAGGGTTACTGGCTAACTTGATTCTTTGAAAGTCCATAAAACCTCCTGAACTGTTTCTTTTTTCATACTTTTACATTAAGATCAAAGGTGGTGGCTGACCAAGCTGTGATTCTCTTATACTGTTTGGACCTCTCATGCTGTCAGCCTGCCATCTCCTAGCTCAGAGTCCTGGAGTGTCTTTATCCTATCTGAGAAGATCTAATAAGATTTTCTACTTTGATGTGATAAAGGTATTATTTATCTAATAATAATCCTAACCAACACATATTTTTTTTTATTTTTAAAGCAGATACAAAACAAGGCAACTTTTTTTGGTAGCCACATTTCTCTAAACTTGGTAAGACATCTTGAAGTTACAGATTAAGAAGAATTACTGAATTTTGTGTTTCTTGCAAGAAGTGTGGACTTTTTTCAAAGTTATCTACTATTTCTTGATGTTTTATACATACTTGCATGACTTTGTCTTCACTAATGACATGTAAAAAGCCCCAGAGATTTACTGGTTTAAATATAGTGATAAGTTACAAAGGCAATTGATATATACAATTACTCTCATTTATGACAGTGCTACTAAGAGAGCTGCTTTTTGCTAAAGTTTTCTTGCTGCATGCATTTCTTCCTTACTGGTATGCAGGACTTGTAGAACACAAATTGATTACTTGATATCTAAGCTTCTGTGTCTTTATCACATTTTCTTTCAGCCACAACCTTTCTGACTGACTTTTACTGAGCGTGTCTTAACGTCAGCAAAGAGTTAGTTCTAAATCGTAGAATATTGACCCAAAATGTTAGAAGTGTATCTGCTGCCCTTTTCCCTAAATAAAGAGGAGATGAAACTTTACCAGTGGTTGAGAGGTAGGAAGAACAGTCCAATGACTGGGACATGAAGTTTCAATGACTGCTATTCCAGTGGTTCACTATAGCACTTCAGAAAGTGCTTATGGCCAGATCCATAATAAGTATTTGGACATCCAGTTACCCTCTGTTTGAATGAAGCTTGCACCCTGTTTGCATTTGAAGAGCTGTGTCAGGGTGAGTTTAAGCAAGAGTTTTGTAACTTAACATTTTACATCATATCTCAATATGAGCTCTCCAGACAAGAGTAGCTGTGCAGGAACAAAGATAATTTAGTTTTTCTAGGATATAATCCATCTCATGCCAAAGTATTTGTTTAAAATGTACTAGTTAAATCACTCCTATTTCTCTCCACTGATATGAAGGGAATCTGGGTTGATAGATATCCAGGCTTGCTCAACTAAAATCCACCCTACATGTCTTACCTCACTGATCTGCAAAGTTATGCAGATCAGTACTCACTGGGAAGCTTCCTGCTACAGGCAAGATGGTGATGGGGGCAATAGAGATGCTTTAAGGAATTAGATGTACCTCCTAAATGTATTCTATCTGTATTTAGCAAAAAGACTACACAGAGTTTCTGACCCTTACTTTTCTGTAGGTGAGATAAGTATTTTAGTGAGATCTGTATTTTAGTGATTGTAGTTGGGAGTACATGCTGAGAAAACCTTGCCACATTTTGTATTTTCTGTAGTGTGCAATATTTAATCCTAGTGAATGCATTTGGATAGAGAGAGAAAAACATGTCAAAAGAGAAAGGTACTCGAGTCTATGAAAGTCTTTTATTTTTCCCCATATTTTCTAGCATGACTGAACCCCATTTTAAGTTTTGTTGACACCACAAATGTGACTTTTCAGCCCAGAGCTATAGAGCCCTGAAATTAAAAATGTGTCTTGAAACCACTGATGGATCACTGACAGGGCTGGAGCTTCCAAAGTAATGAAAAATGATGACACTCCCTGCATTCAGATCAAGTGTTTCAGTCCAAGCTTCAGTTTGTCTGACAGCATTCTTTATATGCCATCACCTCACAGTACTGAGTTTCTGAACAGGAGATAAAGATGTATCAACTAGCTGTAGTTTGTACTAAGTTACAGGATCCAAAATTTGGTACTACTTTAGTTATTTAACTCAATTCTGGATGAATGGATCAGGGCTTGATGTTGCTTGTTGTCCCCCACAGTAAAGGACCAGGTGGGAACCAGATTGGGCCAACGCACAGTTGGCTTCCCCATTTCACTGGGTGAGTGTGCATTGGCACAAACTGCATTTGTGCCCCCCATGCACTGTGTATGCCTGCCTGCACCTCTTGGTTCCCTGCAAAGGTGGAAGGTGCTGCACCATGCAAAGTGCTGCCTCCCAACGCTGCTTACTGCTGGCATGTAACAGCCTGCATGGGGCAGCTCTGCCATGGCTGGCATAGAAATACGAGGAACAGTACATATATCAATATTTTGCATTTTATACCCTACATCTCCTCTTCCTGTCATGGAACATCTGCTAATTTCAGGGAAACATAGGATGAAAATAAATACCAATTTCAGAGTGTTTGAAAAAAAAATGTGCAGCTGGAATGTAAAGCCTGATGAGAATCCAAGTATCTTATATTTAAGAACTATGTGTACTTAAGTTTATTTAGGTATATTCTATTTGATTTACTCCATGCTTGAGAGTAACGCAAAATCATTACTACAAGTTTGGTATTTTGTAATGAAAAGCTGTGCTACATTGCTGCCTTTACTGGCAGTGAGACAAATATGATCAAGACACTTTATGCTGCTGCAGTTTTACTACAATTGATATGTGATGCAAGAGCTTTCTGCTCTGCCCCTCTCTGCCATCTGGTTCGGATCCATCCCTCTGGACAAGGAATACTCTGGGTGACACTGAGGATGAAGGCCACAAATGGAGGTAGTTGCCCAGGCAGCCTTCAGAGCACAGCAATGGTTCTGGATGCCATCCCAGCTGGCCTGTAGCTGACATACAGATCAGTAATTTATACCTCAGTGATAATACGTTGTAGTGCCAGTAACTTTTTATAACTCTCATAAAATTCCTTATTCCTGTGGGGAAACATTCCTCCAACGTGGGCAGTAAAACGATCACTTTCAGATGTCAGCGTGGACTTTTACACCAATCTGTTGCCAACTATATATTAAGGTGACCAAATTTTCTAGGCACCGCATCAAGGAGAAGTAGTTTAGAGATTGAGAAAGAGGAGTAACGTAGACCCCACCTGGGTTATCATAAACTTTCAGGCCAGCCGGGAGTCCCCTCCTCTTTCTCACATCTGCCACCTACTCATCTGTTGTATCTTGAAAGTCAGATGCTAAATGACCGTATCAAATGGTCATCACAACCTGTTATGATATTTTATTTAAAGTCACTTTAGTTTATAATTTAATCTTTGTCCTACATTCCTTCAGTATAATCTGCATAAGTATTTTCCAAGGTTCATTCTGTCCTGCTCATGCCAGCTACAAAACTCCAGACTTGAAGAAAATGTTAACAGTGAGGCTGTGCCTAGTAGTGCCAGGCCTGGCCGAGGAAGGAATGCACTTGCTGGAGAGCACCAGGCAATGGAGATGATTTCTCTCCTGAAAATGTTATCACTGGAGATGTGTGATGAATAAACCAAACACAGCTCAAATAGTACATCTGCTCAACTATTCCAGTTCTGGGTGGACCATTTAGTAACGATCACCATCAGGCACAGCTAACTCTTTAGTACACTGGATTTTTTTTTCTGTTTTCTTTATGAATAGAAAGTCTCTTTTGAAATCCTTTTAATTTCCTAGAGTAAAACTTATTAGTGAACCCTGTTTAGTTTCCTAATACCAAATAGGAGTTTATGGAGGCACAGGAGTCTGCCCACTCTTAAGATTCTATAGTCATTTTAAAATAAGAAGCATTTTTAGACTCAAAACCTATATGTAAGTTCTCCGTCATAGCCAGCACTTTGAAGGGTTATGATCTTGATTCCAAAATTTGGATAATAACTTCATTCCTTCTACTGGATTTGATCAAAGATGATGGGTGAGCTGTGACTGACTTCAGAGGATTTGGTTTAAATTGCTACCAATACACTACAATGTCTGAAAGTGATGGAAATGAGATCCATGAGAGAGAACTGTCTGCTATGTATAAAATTTATTAAAATATACAGAATTAACAAAAAGCTTTTGCAGTGTCATTTGAGTAAACCAATACTCAAATAATGCAGTTAGTATTTGCTTTTTGTTACTGTATGTATTAAATTCCTCCCAGTTAATGTAATTACAGATTACAAATATTCTCCTTGATAGAATAGCTCCTGTCTGCTTACAGCCTTTGAAAAAGCAGAGTATCTTTGTGAAAAATCTTGTAATACATTATGCTTTGGTTTTAATTATTTTTGAATAACCTTCATCTTGTAAAAATCAGGAATAAGTAATATATATTTAATTTGAAATAGAAATGCCATCATTTTGACATATACGTTTAAAAATACATGTATATAATTCTTTATATGATCAAGATAGTTTGTAGGGTTTTTTGTTTTTTGTTTTTTTACAAAATATGTACATAAAGCTCACACCAGTTAGCATGTTTGCTGGACTCAACTTAAGGACTGTAATTGAGTGAGGAGTACAGCTCTGGACTGGTCTAATTTTCATTCATAGATGTAATATCCTTAGCAAGCCAATATGGTGGGATCTCTAAGCAATGAAAAATTTGACAAAGCAGTCATAAACATGATTTGTTAATAAGTCGTCATATGCCACTACTGCCAGAATTAAATGTCTTTTAGGCAACAACAACAACAAAGCATTTTTTCTGCAGATGCTATAGAATGAAACTAACCTCAGGAAACAATACATCATAAGGCTGTTAGGTTTATTGGAAGTGTTCATCATGAATGGCTATTGTGCAGCAGCAGTCACTCAGCTGTAAATTAAAGCCAGATCTTCTGAAAGAAGTGCTCTGCCTAAAACGCAAAATGAACAGAAATGATTTTTTTTTTTTTTTTAAAGCAATGAATGTCCTGAAAGGCAAAACATAGGGATATCCCTAATCATGTCAAAATTGTCCTGGAGTTGGGGGTACTGTATTTAACATTTCTGGATGGAAAACACAGCAGTAGTGGAAGTTGGATTGAAAAATTTGGATGGGGCAGAATTCTCAGTCAAACTTTAGAATAACCATCTAAAGACATCATTTCACTGTGACACCCAGTGAATCTTGATTACATCTATTGTTGTGTAAAGTTGAGCAAGATTTTCTCTGATTTTGTGCAGCTGAAACACTGGCCTTCAGTCTTTGTTCTGTAGCTATATTCTGTAAAACAGCAGAGTCTCTTCCCATCAACCTCACAGCTCTTGCTTGTGAAGAAACAGGAGTCTTGCAAAGTCTCTCTTAGAAAAAAAAAAATAAAAAATAAAAAATAAAAAATAAAAAAAATACAGATCTTAAAAACGAGAAATATCTTTAAAGTTGTACCAGTTGCAAAAGAAAGGAAGAAACTCCCTTCCAAGAATGTTCCGTCTTCGTGGCAGGTGATAGCATATGCTGCATGCTGTTAAAATACATTCTTGGAGCACGAGGTGTAAACAAGGACTGGTGAGTCAGCATGGTGTGTCTGAGGGACTGAACTTGAATCTGTGCCCTCCAGCTCGAGACGGAGGCAGAGGGCCATGCTCTGGTGCCAGTTAGGAAATGTCACAGCTATTGTTAAGTATTTGCCAACTTTCCTATAGTAGAGTAGATGAGTAAGGACAGATCCTCCACAGGTTTATGTTGCAAAGCCTCTGCCCTATTTATGCTCATTTACAGCAGGTGAGGACCAGGTCTAATGCTTTTTTTAAGCCCTTTCCTAGGATTCACAGTCATATGAGGTTTTGTTGAAATCTCTGAACACCTTGCTTGCTACAACTCCCAATCTCTCAATGCTTTTATTTGTTTAGCTGCTGCAAGAATGGGAATAGTTACTTAGTTTACAGAAATTATCACTGTTTCCTGAAGGGATGCCATCTAATGATGGTGCTGTACCTTACACGGACACGTTACCATTCTAATGGGAATATGTATTTCACCAAATTTATTGTGACCTAAAGCAGGTTGGTTGAAGATTTTTTTTTTTTTCCTGTTGTCATGACCAGATATGGATTTTGGCAGTGAAGGGTTTGCGTGAGTATTAGGTCTTTCCAATTAGTTTGTCAGAGACCTAGGTTGCTTGGGATGAGCCTATAATACAAAATACTTCTCACTGTAATATAATCCTGCATTTTTAATAGGCTTCCTGGACCACCCACTGTGGTTAGAGTGTTACAGTTGTAGATGGTGCATTGGAACTGCAATCAGATTGGGCTAAAACATTTGGAAAAAAAAAATGTCCTGGGATAATTACTGATTTTTAAATAATCACCCATTCTTTATTGTTCTCTGTTTGTTTTCATCCGTTTGAATGAGAGATCATCTCAAACATAGAAAGTATTTTAAGATTTCCAATAGTTGAGACATTGCAGGATGTTTCCAGGATGTTAGGTCTCAGGAGGATCTTGGTTGAATGGGGGACATGGCAACAAAAATTGTAAGTTTTTAAAATTAAGAATTACAGGAGAGGGGAATACTTAAATACAAAGCTGGAAAAAAAAAAAAAAAAAAAAAAAACAAAACACCACCACCAACAAAAAAAAACCAAACACACAAACAAACAAAAAAACAGGCATGTAGCCTGGATTATGACATGGAAGCATTAGCTATAAGTACTGCCATTCTTATTTAGTCTCTTAGGATGTATGAATCCTTTAACTTTCCAAATGGACACTAAAACATCTATTGCTTCCTGTCATCACATCTGAAGGAAAAACAATAAGGGGAACTCTTCTCAGCCTGTTTTCAATGTAGCCAAGTTCTGCCTTTTCCAGTACTTGCAATCAAAGAGAGACTTCTCAACTTTCTTTGAGAAAGAAGCCCTAAGCAGTGTGACTTGAAGATTTTGCAAAAGGACGCACACTGACTGACAGTAACTTTAATGTCTAACACTCAGGCATGCACTTCATCCTTCTTGTAAAATTGTCACTGGCTCTGCTCCAATCAATCTTTTATAACTTTTTAATTTCATTATTTAATTATATTTAATTTCATTATTTAATTATAACTATTTAATTTCATTCATTTATTTAAATTCATGTACCAAAGAATTGGCAGTTTCTGTAACATACAGATCTATCCACACCAGTCTGGTTCACCAACAGACAGGAGGGCATCCATCTTCTTACTTCAGGCCAAACCCCTTACATCTAACTAGCTGTGGCAAGAATTCACAGAATAACACTTTTGGTTTCCATTTAGGCAAGAAGAGGTATTTAAGTGATCTCCAAAGATATGCTGTCACGGATGCTGTGGGACTGAGCTCCAGGAACTGCAGAAACTAGTTTTGAGATGAAGGTGTCAGGGACCTGATGCAAGGAAAGAATTGGGAATATTTGCAAATAAAGATGTCAGTTGTTCAGTCAGTCATCTATTTGCTTGTGGCAGAACAGAATACAATCTGTTTTGTACATTAAAGTGCCTGTTCCCAAGGCACCTCATTCATTTGTTTATAAGGCAGAGCACATCTGTGGAACTATACTGGCCCCTGGATAGCATGACTTCATCAAGAGTGGTGGAGAAAGGCCAAATGGGCGCTCTTGTCCCAGGCTCAGCCTGGGACTTTTCTCTTGCATATTAGTGAATTCAGCTCTCCCAGGTAGGGTACAGGTTAGCTCTTTAAGGTTTCTCATGAAATGCTTCTCTTGTTTGACACAGCCATCCACTTTCAATTACATGCGCACCTGCTGTTTAAAACACAACAACAAATACATTTCAAATGAAAAGACAAGAAGTTACTCAGAAAAGCAGTAGCCTGTCATGTACAAAGTGTATTTGCTTCTTTACATCTCTCCATATACTAAGATGCTATTTTTTTATTGTTGATTTTTGTTGCTGTTTTATTTTAGATGGTTACTGTCATTACAAATCCTAAAGAATTTAAGGGTATTTTTTTGGAACATTTTATACAAACGAGTTATTTGCTCATGCTGAAGTAATTTGCTAAGTCAGAAATGCATATATGCCTTTGGGAGTGTTTCCATAAAAACTTTTGCATCACTATTTTGAGAAGATTAATGATATATTTTGTCGTTCATGAGTATTTTTCTCAGTGTACTAACAACTTAGCTGTTTGTTACTTCTATTTTCCATGCTGCCAGATGTGGACATAAAGATAAACAAGGACAGAAAATCCACTATACACAATTCACTACTGTCTGTTGTCTGGAGGAGTCATCTACATCTATGAAGAATAGATGTAAAATATGCACCTCATGGGTGCAGATGCTCCATCTGTTTATTCAGGAGTAAATGATAGTATGTAAAGTAAGATTTTCAGAAATGTTTTATATTGGCCTGGCTGCTCAGAATCTGGCCTGTGCTAACAAGTACAGCAAAACTATTTGGAGGAAGGCAAAGAATTGGGACCATGTATCTTACCAGATAACATAAGGTTTCTGCTTCCATTCCTTCCTTTGGAAAGAGTGAGCTGGGGAAATGTCTGAGGCTGGTTTAGTCAGGAATGGCATGGTCACTATGACTTACTGCCAGGAAAGATAACTTAGTGTTAGAAAGAAGGGTTATTAGAGGGTAGGGAAGTGTGTTCCCTTCATACTTACTTGACTTTGAGACCACAATTTACAGTACAAACTGTATAGCAAGTCAGCAAAATAAATGTGTGGCACTAGTTCACATGGACTGATTCTCTTTATGTGGAATGTATTCTCTTTATTGGAATGTATTCTAATACTTCCTTAACAATTATCCAAAACTGTTAGAGATCCTGGTCAAAGTCCAGCTGTGACTGAAGTGTGAAATTAGCTGAATCATCATTTCCAATAAATTCCAGATCATGGAAAAAAAACATACTTGATTCTCAGAAATGTTTGGGCTGTGTTTTGCTTTTCATCCCAAACAATAATGTGTGGCAGGCAAGCCTGCCTGTGTCAACGCAACAACAGTCTATCTCATTCAGGGACCTGGCTTTGCTTGACTGAGCACTTTTTACTTGTGCAGATGACATCCCTATCTACTATGAAAGTTTTTCTGATGTCAGTGTGTTGGCAAAACCTTTTCAGCATGAATGAAGTTGTGTTTGTTGCATTGTTCTCCATGCCCTGAAGCCCAGGGGGTGATGAACTTCATGAAACAATTTCAAGAAATCTCCCAGAGCAATTTTTCTCCTTGTTGAGACTGAACTGAGATTAGGTTGCCCATCTTAAAGGAATTATTATTTTAAAAAGGAGCTTTTTTATTTATATATTTTATTTTTACTTTAGAAAAGGGTAGTGAACTTGCAGCTCTGCTACTATAACAGGCTCCAAAATCTTTGTTACTGCTCCCTCTCTTTACTAACAATAACGGCATTCATGAGCTGATGGGGAGAATTTTGGAGCCAGACGGTGCAGCATTGTCCTGTGGTATCTGGTGCAGGAGGAGAGGGAAGTCTTCTCTGCCCAGGTAAGAGCAGCAGGACCAGGGTTGGCAAAGCAGCACAGAAGCACTGTAGCCAGGCTCTTCAGCTCTTTGCAGTGCTCTACTCATTGCCCAAGTTACCTTCTGGAGAACTACTGGTCTTCTAGAGATTCTGGAGATTTTCAGGTTCTTGTTCCATGAGTAGAAACCAATTAGTGCATTCTGCCTATAGAAACTATATATGAACAAACAACCCTGAAGGATGAAGTTTTCAGCATGCATTTTGTATTGTGATAACAATTTTATAAAGATGAAATTTAATAGCTGTCTTTCTAGTTTACCTTGGAGTATTCTTTATAAGCCCCTGACATTTTGGATCCTTTTTTTTTTTTTCTTTTTTTTTTTTTTTAATTTTTTTCTGGGAACTATGATGGATTCAACTGAAAGTTATATTGAAACAAACATTTTAGGAGTTTTCTCCTAAGGTAAAGGATGAGAAGATAACATGAAAGTCTGTTCATAACTACGTAGGAAACACACCAAATTTATGATTTGAGCCGTTAATCTTACTAGAATGTTTGCCCAGAACAATACTAGGCCTCTCTTTTGTCTGACGTAAATATGACACCTGATTTCATGCTAACAAGATGACATTCCATACTTGGAATGAAAATTAAATGCACTGAGCTTGTCTTAAGTTTTCATTGCGCATAGGAGAACATTGTGCAGTCAGAGGGATAAAGAAGCAATTCCATTGTGGGAGAATTCTTCAGGAACATTTAAGCAGGCAAGATAGTTCTGGAGAAACAGGTGATGTTGTAATCAGTCCCTGCTGTCAAGTCAGGACTAGGTTGATTAAGTATCAGATGGATCAACTTATTCAATGCCATCTGTATAAAATTACGCGATGGATAGGACTGAAAGAATAATAGAATGGAAAATAAAACCCACTAAGGTACAGCAACTGTACAAGGCCAGAACTTGTGAAAAGTGCATAATAAAGAGAAATGTATGTGGAGGTCAGCACTTGAATACATTTCCACTGATCAGAGCTCATATTTCTGTCTGGGGTCTGCAGGTGTCAGCAGATTCAAATGTATTCACATTCCTGTACCCTCTTAAACAGTCTGAAACTTGTACGTATCCCTTCCTTTATAGGCAAATGGGATATTTAATATGTCATCCCAGAACTGAAAAACAGGCACCAAAATGAAGGCTTAGAATTGCTGTTTACCAAATGTATAATAAAAAGGGTGAAGATTAGGTGGGTATTTGAATTGAGGAGTGAAATAATTTAGGACTTTACATACAGAACTGGCTGTAGCAGAGCTGGCAGATGGGGAGAACCAGGCAGGGTGAAAGCTGGGGAGGAACTTGTCACTGTATAAGATGTACTAAACCTTAAAATAAAGGCTTTTAGAGAATGTAAGCCACTTGATCAGGTAAAGGTGTGTGGAACATATCCTCAGCAGAATAGAAATTAATAGCTGGTGAGAAATCCTGTGTAAAAGATATAGTGGTCCTGTTTCTTCCTAGGGATAAATCCAGTTTCTTTTAAAGTATTATCCTGGGGTTGTTTTTTGTCTGATTCTCTGTAGATTAATGGAAATGGATTCATAAAGCTTTGTGAAACATTATTTAAAAGAGCAAAGAATAGTTACTGAGAATATTCTGGGGCTTTTTCCTTTTCTGTTTGCATCATCTACCCCTGAAGCACCCTGCTATTCCTCCAGCAGGATTGCTTTGTGTCTCTTCGTATGAACACTTCAATTAATAGCCAACTTTTCTTCAATGGCATAAGATAATATTACTTTTAAACAGCATTGCCTTTTCATCAATACTCTCATCAGAAATTAATCATCTCAACTGTTACTTTACAGGCAATCACCCTAAGTTTTCAACTTTGATTCAGCTCCCTCTTTGAGACTTTAATTCATATCTAGGAGAAATGAGCACTTGGCCTGTGGTGTTGCTAACACAGAAGCAGTCATCATTGCTATTTCCTAACAGTTTTTGTTATTAGTACTTGTTCATTTAATCTAGATGGTATTCTCTCTGTCTGGAGGCTCATCAGCCTTACTTATCTGCATAAAGGAGATGACATAACTAACCTTTTAAAATTATTATCTTCTTTTTGCCTTTTTGTTTTGTAAGCCTTAAATTTCCTAAGAGTCATCAGAGCTTTTTCAGTGAGCCCTGTCTCCTAAAATCCCAAGCATCTCACTGTTCAATGAACAATTTCCATACCTAAAGACAACGCTGCTCGAGTGCGTAATTTATTGTATTGTTACATTTTTTTTTTCCTTCTCTTTTCTTTTCTTTAAGACCTTCCAAGATCTGCACCTTAGCTTGCTCAGTTGTTCCTCTGTTGTTGCTCGTTTTGTGAATACATATGACCCATCCTAAGGCTGGGTTTTGGAAGTCCCTTGCATATCTATTTCATCTCAGGCAAAGATTCTAAATTACTGTTAGTCTTCTTGCTTCAGTACTTCATCCCTAGCATTAGTATAAAAATATAAGATTTCTATTTTGTTATAGCAATTGAATTAAATAGTAGTTCTGAATTGAAGAGGATCTTTTAAATAGCTAGGTAAGGCCTTTTCTAATGAGATGGCATAACACTGTAATAATTAGTATGTTGAATTCACATTGCACAATATTATAAAATAAAGATCATGAGAGGGAAATAAATCCCCCACACCCTGGTCTTAATTTATTTTAAACAGCAAAACAAATGAAAACCAATTAAGCTCATAAGTCAGTGTTAACAGAGTCCAGAAGAATGTCAGCTCCAATAAATATGACAAATAAAAGTATTGGCATAAACTCCGAGGATTTATATAATTGGAACCACAATAAGGCCTTCTTTAGTTGATCTTGAGACATGACTCAAAATGTGAAGAATGAAGAGATAAATATAAATAAAGGGCTTCTTTTTTTTTTTTCTTTTTTTTTTTTTTTTTTTTTTTCTAAATGCTGAAAGGGTTATTTTTAACACAGTAAACATTTTCATTTTTGTGGCAGCCTCGGCACAGGGAGGCAGGCATAGAGGCGGGAAGGCCTCAGGCCTGGCCTTGGCATGGCCGGGGCCTCCTGCTGTGAGCCCGAGCAGGCCGCAGCTCTGTGAGTGGCCCTGGCGGGGCTGCTGGGGGAAGGCTGCTGCACCTGCTCAGAAACTAGGAAGACAGGGAATTTATGCAGCATTGTAAGAGACCTGATGCTGCAAAATCATGGAAAAACCCTGACAGTTGCCAGGCAGGGGAGCAGGACCAGCACAAAAGCTTAATAGTAATCTGAGGGCTCAAAGCTGTCACTGATTTCTCCAGAGTCTGTTATAGGCTGCCCAAAGTCACAGAGGAACTTGGGTTTAACAGGGTGTAGGACGTATTGCTCCAACATCCTATCACTATTATCCATGACACAAGACACTGCTTTCTCTCTTACAGCAGTATTTCTTTCTGGATCAGCCTCGTGTTTCTGGCTTCAGAAAAAGGGCTGACGCAGTCAACCTGCTGTGTCCATTTGCCTTCCTGTAGGCTTCTGGAGGGTGCCCATGCACAGCGTCCTGCCAGAATTGTAAAAGCATAAAACTCATGTTTTTCTGTGTGAGGACCCATGGAATCTTTTAAGGAAACCATTAGGACTGCACAATGAAAGAAACCCCTCCTCAACAGTTGGAAATTTACTCAGCTATATCACTCAGAAACAAAATGTAGTTCTTAAAAAAAAAAAAAAAAAAAAAAAAAGTGAACAACAACAATACCTTTAACAGGTATCGAGAATTCAAGTTTTGTCCCCAAACAGAATTTAAGTCTTATTGCAAATTAGCAATTTAGCAACTGTGAATCTTTTAGTCTCATATACTGAATTTGTGTGCTGACAGCAGATTTTTTTTTGTTTAATCAGCATTTCCACATCACTTTGAAATACAGAAAATCCGTATTCTGTGTTAGATTGTCTGATGTGCCTTATGATGGTGAAGGGCATTGGTATTTTTGTGATATTCAGAAACTTAGGAGAACAACTTCTGAGACACAGGCTCAACTTTTACCTATAGGTTGTATGGTTTATAGAATATTGAAAGAGCCATTATGTAAGTATTCTTTCTTCACAGAAAAGGTTGTCAAACATTGGAACAAGCTGCCCAGGGCAGTGGTGGAGCCCCCATCCCTGAAGGTATTTAAGAGATGTGTGGACATGGCAGTCAGGGACATAGTTTAGTGATGGGACTCAGTAGGTCAAGTTGATGGCTGGACTTGGTGGTCTTGAAGGTCTTTTCCAACTTAAATGATTCTATGAATCTATGATTTTAAGTGAATGTAAGGCAGTGCAATTGGAAAGACTTCCCAATGGGTTAAAAAAAACAGCTGAAGTATTCAAGATAATTTGTACTGACCTGTTATGGAGCCGGATAAAGTGGATTATTACACTAACTGGGTTATAATAACCCAGGGCATCGTTCACAGTCTTCTTAATTAGATCTTGATAATGAGGTCTACATTCCTGTTCCTTAGGTACAACATTTTTTGAGAGAGATCTTATTGTTCAGAATTTGATCTCTATACTGGTATTTTGTTTTCAACCCAGTCTAGTTGATAACAACTGACTGATTGATACACTCAAACATGGGAGCCTGCTTGGAAAGTGTGAAAACTCAGAAAGTTTTAAGTCATATCTGGGAGCCATTTAGTGTGGGTGCAATACAACCTATGCATATGAGTCCATCAAGGAATTACTTGAGTTCTACTGAATTGCTTCAGCCAGAGGACCCCATGCATTTTTCTCCAAAGGATGTCACCTTTCTGTGTAACTGTGGGCATGCTGTTACAAGCAGCTGCACTGGCATCCCTACATCAGTGAAAGAAAATCAGCCATGGGCTGTGCTTTTTGCTGTATAGCTCCAAGAATATTAACAGAACTATTCATTATTGGGTAAATTAAGTGAGACTCAGGCCTCAAAGTCTGAAAGACCCAGTCCAGAAAACTGCAACAGTGTACATGTAGAACTACAGTGATTTCAATGACTTTTTGACCTGAAATAACCGAGATGTTTTGTATCCTTTAATTAAATAACATCAGTGTTAATATGAAAACTACTGCCAATAAGAGAATACATTTATAGTCATTAAAGTGATCTCCACCAGAATAATTGGCCTACAATCAAGCTGTAATTTGCCCTTTCAAGTAGATTGAATGATCTACAATGATATAAAAAAAATGAGCTCTTTTATTTTAGAAAAGAATACATGTTCATGTCATATTCTACGTTTTTAAAATAGTTAATCATTAAATGACATTTAGCTAATCTAAAATAGCTTTTGAGAAAAATAAAATGAATTTGCACATAGCATTAAGCCAATACTCATGGGTGTTAGAAGTGCATATGTGTAAGTTACTTATCGTCTGTTTGGCCTTATTCGCAATGAGATTTTGTATCGTTTTTGACTATTTCAAACTATATTGAATTATTGCATCCAAAAACCTAGGCACAAAAACTATATTGAATTATTGCATCCAAAAACCTAGGCACAAAGTAAATTGCTCAGTGTGTCCCCACACTGCCTTCTTTATTTTCTGGTAGTGATAAGTTCCCTTATCCAAATTACTACCCTAGTGACTGGTAAATGATAGAAGCATCTGGGAAAAATCCCCAGTCAAGAACAGTCTGCAATATTTTACCAGATCTATTGCCCTAGGGTCAAGGTGCTGAATGAGTGTAAACTGCTGTGAAAGCTGTTGAATTCAGAATAATTCAACTTTCATAGACTGAGCTGAGAATATGGATCTTATATTCGATTGCCTTGCACTTTGTGGTGTTCTCTACAGCTATGCACAGTGAACACTACCACAGTTCTTTTCTTACTCAGTAGCATTTGCGCCTGGCTTTGTACATACAAAAATGGCTAGACAAAGCTCTGGATATTTGTGCCGTTGCAAGGCTTGGATCATCTTCAGTGCTGTAAATATTCTTTTTTTTTTTTTTTTTTTTTTTTTTTGTACTTGTCCTTTACATTTCTGTTTAATCCTGATTTTTATTAAAGCTTAGTGGTATACATTAATGACATACTCTCTTCAATATATGTCTTTTTATGTCAAAGTATTTTAGTTGAGAAAGTCATCATAATCTAGTGAGCTGGAACACTGAGAGCCGGAAAAAAGCTAACACACAAATGACTGTCTTATTATAAACTAGGAAAGGTACAAAAAAAAGATTTGGATAGAAAAACCTAAAACAAACAGAACTTTTGGCCAGTAAGTTAAATTATAAGGGTAAAGTTTAAACACAGCTGTTCAAGAAAACCTTGAAGGTTTTGTGGAATAAGGGAAGTTCTTCATTTCTCACAGGAATAACTGTAAGAACAAAACTGTAGAAACTTGAATACAATTAATATAAATGAGAAGCAATGTAAACTTTTACTCAAACTCTGAACCAAACAGCACCTAAGTTTTAATGAGATTCAAAAAGATGTTATAAGCTTAAAAATGCAGTGTAACACTCTGCACTTCTTGATTTGTGTTGGAACTGAATGTAAATACTAAGAAAATGCTTTTCATGTGGCATTTCTGGTTCATGGCTAACTAGGCACTATGGGGAATCTCATGCAACTGTCATTCCCATGAAATTGAAGAAGATGCAGTTTGTGGGCCAAGCTTCAGATATGCTATAAGTAAGCCAAGCAGTTTTGGAGCAGTGTCCCAGATTTCTGAGCTTTCTAAATTAAAAAAAAAAAAAAAAGAAAAAAAAAAAAAAGAAAGGATTGAGGATTGGAAATGATTTGGTTTTGGTAGAGTTGATCTTTCTGCCAGTGGACTACTGTTCATTATTATCGCTTTCTTATGATCTGCCCACTCCAATTTTAAAAAGGCCTTGTGATGTAGTTTGATCAAGCTGAGCCATCAGAAAATGTGAGTGTATTTATTCTAAGCAGTCATTAGAGGCCTGCGTGTGATACAAAACCTGATACCTGGAAGTTCTGGGTCTGTGAGAAAAAAACAGATGCTTGGTATCTTTCTGACAAAGTGTAACACTTTATATAGTCTCTTTGGTTTGTTTTAACTCTTAGAAACAAAAGCATGGATGATCTGTCAAAGTTATTCAGTGTTCACTTATTTTTGTTTTACACATCATTTTTCCAGAGCATTGTTGAATTAATGTATAAATTGCTTTCATTTGTAATTACAGTCCTGAATAGCCAAATATGTTTTCTGTAAGGATAAATATGAAGATGAATCTATTTGTATATTATTTTCATATATTTACTCCATCCCTATACTGTCCTGGACTATGGCTGCTGTGCTACCCCTGATCATTATGCTAGGACACTAGAGTTCTATGCAGTGGGTGACTGCAATTGTAAAAGGAGAGTAAAAGGATAGTTTTAAACTGACCAAACACCTGACATCTAAAATTGATTTTTGGATCTGGCATTACTTTCTATTAATTTCAACAAAGTATTTAAATGTAGTTGTTTCACTTAGATGAAATAAGAATTAGTATGATGAATTATCTCAGGAAGAGAGAGATTCTGTAATTTTCCAGTGCCTCAGTTTTCCCATTTGTGAAATGGATATGTTCATCTTTCAACTTTTTTTGTTCTTAATCTTTTATATTTAGGTATTTGGGTCTTCAGCGCTGAAACTGTGCACACACAGTGCTTGGCATATTGGGATTTAACAGAAATAGATACTTGGAACAGATTTTAGTATATGTTACAGCTGCATCATTGATAGAAATTACTTGGAAGATAACGTATGATGTATTTTTAGAAGTCTTCCTGTTCCAATACACACATTTAAAACAAAAAATAAAGAAACAAACCCCAACAACTTCCCACCCCCAGTTTCCAAATAATTACCAAGAAATCCATGTTCTGGTCCTACTAAAGAGAATGGTGAAATTTCCAACAGACTTCACAGAGACCAGGAGTTGGCTGTTTATGTATATGTATTATTTTTTTCAGTAAAAACAAGCCAAACTAACTGAAAACAATTTGGGCAGTTCACATAGTTGTGGGCTCCCATATGCCACAAATATTTTACTGTTTGTTTTGTGTCCGTTTCTCATCATAAATCTGAATCAGACATTCATTATTCAACTTGATAGTAAGATCTTTGGAGAAGTAACTGTTACACAAAAAAAATCACATTTCTGTCTAAAGTTATTTTCTTAATCATTTCATTTCTTTAGCTAAGACCTCTTGTATGCCATGTACTGTGATAGGAAATTGCATGCATCAAAGAAATGGCCTCAATTTTCCCCAAGTGGCTATATGCTTAGTTTCTATGATTCATATAGGATTCACATATGTTTTTCTTTATTATTATTATGTATTATAACCTTGGTCTCTTGGAGAAACTTCAGGAGAAAATTTATTCTTCTGTTGAAGTCACCATGTCAACAGAAAGATTTAACTAAAACTGGAAACACCATGGCACTCTCACTAGTTTCTCCTAGAAAAAAAAAAAAAAAATGTTCTTTTTCTTTCCCAAATATTACTTACTCAGATAAGGAGCCTATATCTTTTTTATAGTAGTGACTTGTTCCTTCCTGAGCCTTCTGGAGGGAAATCTCAAGAGCTGGAGTTTCAGAGTTATCAGCCTGTACACTGTGGTCTGTAACTGGGCTGCGCAGAACTCAGAGCCCTACGGGAAATCTTTTTTTTCATCACAGGAGTCTCTGGACATCTGCTCTTACTTTGTGCTCATTCTCATTCTTGTCACACAGATCAGTTCAGAGGGAAGGCACTAGTGACCAGGTGAGCTGCCGAAGTTACTTTGTTTAGTTTAACTTAATTTTACTGGAAATCATGGCCAGCAATTGAACCGGGAGTGGAAGCTTTCTCCAATCCAGAAGTTTACAGTTCTTCTTATTTTAGTCCTTTTAACTGCCACAGATAAGATTGTTTGACTTACAGTTTATGAGACGTTTTAGGAGAAAAAGCACTGTGTATAAATGAAAGATATTATTATTACTATTACAGGGTTCTCCATAACTTTTATATTTCAGAGGCTGTCAGCATTTTCTTTAGGAACCCTGTATTTTAGGTGTCTAAAGTTTGGCCTTGAAGTTGTTCTCAGAGTTAAAGCTTGAAATTCGAGAAGGAAGCTCAGGGTAAAATTGTTTTTCCTTTTCTCCTTTTCATGTAAAATGAAAACAAGTTCTTTACAACACAGATCTTAGATAAATAAATGACACTGTTGGCCTCAGGCCATGCTTTGTCATGCTCTAAAACAACAAAAAATCCCTAAACAACAAGAAAAAAACAACAAAACAACCTCCAACCAACAATCCCTGCACTCCCAATGCTTAAGCTTAGTTTCTCTTTACTTTAATGAATATCTCTTAAAGTCATTACCCCAGTGGGATGGATCTTGTAGGCTTACACAAATTTAGTGGGTCTGATCCTTTTGTCACCAAAACTGGTGAAAGAACTCCCAATACTGGAAGAAAAGCAGCTTGGGAAAAGCAGTAGGATAACAATAGGGAAAATGTGCAAAACTAAAAAGTATGTCCTTGAAAAAGTAGGTGATAAACACAGCTTCGGGATTTTTAGCATATGCCATCCAGAAACATTGGCTGTGCTGTCATACTCTGGTCTGTAAAGTTTTCTATGTCAGTTCCCTGAGGAATATAAATTAGTTATGTAAACCTCCCAATATACATTTTCTGGGCAGAGATTTAATGTGAGTGTTACTCTGTTACATATAGGCTGAAAACCAAGAGAATGTGACTGAGAGAGAAATTGAATTGTTTTGAAAATATTTTTATTTTTTTCAAAAGTAGTCTTTTTTTTTTCTTATTTAGGGGAAATGGTATGGAAATTGTATAGAAAAGGTACAATTTTCCATATTTTAATTATTAAAATTTCTTGACATTTTTATTTTTCCAGTCCCACGTTACACCAAAAATGGAAAAGTCAGACAAAATTTAAACAACTCCCTCCACATACAAACAAAGCATAAAGAAAAATATTTAACTTTTTAATGAAGTTTCAGGAAAAATAAGAAACAATTCTTCATGAACCTTTCAGTTTTCTGTCTAATGGATGAACTTAGAAATGGAGAATTTCACATCAAAAAATAATAATACTAATAATAATGGACAGGTATACATGTGATTTTCTTGTTCTTTGCTATCTCTGTCTGTGTCTGAGAAAGCTATCCAAATTTCCCCAATACGTAATTTTATACTTCATCAGTAGTTTGAGCAGTTTGTGCACTCAGCATCTGTAGCTGTGGCTCTTTTTTGGATATGATCCTTTTTTACTATCAGATAAACTTGAGTCTAATTTAATCGCAGTGAATTTGTTCTGTGAACGGAATGTATTTTGAGATTTTGTCCCTCCTGTGTTTATCTGCTTGTTTGCATAATTTCTAACCACAGTCAAAATGCTGCTAGCATTGTCCAGAGAATGTATTTTAGTTTGCAATTTTGTGCTGTGACCAAACACGTTATGTCTTTCAGCTTAAGAAATAGTAAAAAGCAACACTATAAATGTGCAAAGTTAGAATTAGATGCCAATAGTTCTGTTTGAGTAATACAGACTCTGTTTCAGCCTCAAATGGAAGCATTCTCCCAAAGCAATTTTTGTCACCATAAAAAGTAGGGGGGAAGAATCATTTTATTTTGCTTTCATTAAGTGACCCTCAAAGAAAAGCATTCTTGAAAGACACAACAAGATAAAATAAGCCACCTTTTTTTTTCTTCCTTTTTTTTTAAAGAAAAAAAAAAGAAAAAATATTGTAAAGGCTACAATCAAAACAAGTAGAAAAACCCTTGCTTTTAATTGTGGGAAATCTGCACACATTAGATAGTTTTCTGAGGATATTTTAAACTCTGCCTCAGCCCTCAGCATGCCAACAAACCACTTTATATAGCCTGTGTCAGAGGAGCTGTGTAAGTAATTGATGCTGGGGAGCTGGAGACTGCCGTGTCAGAGTCTCAAGATTGCTACGTTCGTTGGCTTGTGTGCGTTATTAACGGTTGGATGGCAGTCCCCTGGTGTAGCATACATTAAAGGCTGCTTGTGTTAATTACTAGGAAGGAGTAGGCAAAAGTAGGTATTTGGGATGTCGTTTTTTGTCAGCTGAAAACAACAAATCCAAGTCTAGTGAGTGCTGTAACCTATAATATCCATGTACCGCATAGTCGTATGCTGCAATTTGCATAACATATATAGCCGTCTAGGTTAATTCTGTTCCATGGGGCGTGTTACTATGTATGCTTAAATTTATCTTGAGATTTTTTTCAATATTTTACCAGGTTCCCACTGAGATAGAGGGATCGTTAGGCACCCAGTGAGAAGAACAGAGAGGAGCCCTGCATACCAGTTCATCGGTGTGCAGTTGACAGTAAGACTGCAATCCAGCTGCAATCTCATTTATGTACAATACGTCAAGGATGAGAGTAGATTATTGCTGTCTGGACAGCCCAAGGCTGGAATTAGTTTCACTGTTCCTTCTATTAAGTTAAAAAATAACGTGATTGTTATTATGCTTTCAGTCCTTGAGGGCAGGGAAGAAAGAGAAGCCAAAAGCAGAACAAGTGGGATGTGGATATAGGGAGAAATAGTATTTTCATAGCCTCAATTCTTCAAGTCTAAGACACATTTCTGCAATACAGATCACATCTAATATAACCCTCAATATTGCATCAAATAGCTATTGAGTATACCTGAATGTTTACATTTGGCCTTCAGATGTCATCTACATATTCTGTTTTCTCATGAATGTTCTTATGACATTTAGTTATGTTGCATTCCCTAAGTGTCTGTAAATAATTAAGAAGATCCTTACAGTGGTGCAAAGCAAAGGATATGCATAATTTTGATTGCCTGAGTTGCCCCTTCCTTTTGTGGGGAGACTCAGGTGGGAATGATACTCGTATCTCTGTGATACAGCATCTGTCCCTAGGGTTCTGTTCTGTGATGTACAATGCCTAGGCAGAGTGCAGGTGGCTGAAGTGTCCTCCAGCAAAACTGAAAATTCCTCTTCACAGCAAATTAGACTGTATTTGTAGGAAGAGAATACAGCTGAAACCCATGGAAGAGATTAAGGAGTGAACAGGGCCATTGCACACAACAACTGCTTTCCTATCCTGAATATTTCCTGGCACAAATTCCTTTTTGAATACAGCAGCTCGTGTTTATATGCCTTGGGGCAGCCTGTATCTGGGTCAATCAAGAACAAAATGCTAGAAAACTGTGCAACCTGGAACAAAACAACAACAAAAAAGTAAAAAAGTAAAATGTTCCCCTAAATCAGGCTGAACCTTTGCGCTGTAAAGGGCTCTAGTCTGGAAGGCTTTTACTTGGCTTACAGCACTCTTAGGTAATGAAATCTGTCAGTATCTGAAGTCTCTGAGGGTGTTAATGAGAAATTTTGCTGGCCTTATAATAGAAAGAATGATCCAAACCTCCTTTAAATCCAAATAAAGACCTTAACCTCCCTAAATGGGCTTGGGATCAAGCCATAAATTCTGTGATGAAACTCACTTCATAGGCAGATTGAGCTGAATATGCAATTGGTTTATAGGAAGATGTGATGAGAACCTGTAACAAAGCTTTGATTACTGTTACGAGAGTCCGTTGATAATGTGCCTCAGACTGGGTCTAGGGCTGAGCAGTAAAGCTGCTGATCGTCTTGAAGGAGAAACTCCTTCTAGACCGCACCAAGCCCTGACTGAGCAAACAGCTTGTGTAGATGATGGGCACGGCATACAATTCATCCTGATTCTCAGTGCTCACCCTGAAGATCCTTATAGGTCCAGTGCAACATAAAAAGACTAAGCATGACTATGACAGATCCATTTATAAAATTATATTAAAAAAGCTTGCATTAAAAAGTCATGCTGGACATCCTTAAAGATCAAAATTTTATTTTTTAACTAATAGCAAACATTAAAGATTACATGTTCCTGAAACATATTGACTTATCTGAGCCATTGGAAATGGCTTTTGGTTTTGGTGCTTTTCCTGCTCTCCAGAGGGTGAACATGGAAACAAGTAGGAATTTGCTAAAGCAAACAATGAGAGGAGAAGTGGGTTCAAAACTCCAAAAAAGGGCTGTTTGGATCAATACTTTGCTGATGGGAAATAAACAGAAATGAATCACTACTGTATAAAAAGGAAATAAGAGGCCTGGCTGCATTACTGAAGTCCTAAGGTGAATGCTGTGAGTGCTCAGAAGAGTCCCCGAGCTATTCTTTGCCTTCAGCTCTGTGCACTGTGTACATCTTACTTAAAGTGTACCTAACGTTCTGGGTAACACCAGAGGTAGCTGACTGTTGTGCAGCACTGTGTGAAGAGAAACCGGTGATAATCGTGTTGGTAAATAATGTTTCAGATGGGCTTTTGCTGCTTTTGAGAGCTGTACTTTCTTTTGTTCCCTTATGAAGTATGCTTAGACAGATTATAAATTCTTGTTTTTGTACACGCCTGAGTCCAAGAGGAAGAAAGAGGTGTGTTTTTCCTTCCCTTTTCCCATCTTTCTACCCTTCCCCAGACTCTTCTGCCCTTTGATTCTGTGTAGCACTAGGAGACCCTAGTGAAAGGTTGGCCATAAACTCTAAGACAGCATTTAAATTATATTCCTTTGCTTTGTGTTGGGGCTCAAGGCTGTTTCATTCAGGCGCTTTAAACTCATGATTTATTAGTGAGCATAACCTGGGCTATACCCTATGGTGATCTTGGTCCCCACCAGATAAATTGCAGCCTGATGGTACAGTTTTATGAGGCTGTTTATGTTTTGTTCCCATTAACTGCAGCAAAGCCTTTTGCGTGCAGGGTAGTCCAAGAATTCAGTGACTGCATAGATGTCACAGCGTTGATGCCAATTACTGTGCTGAAGAGAATCTAAATACATCTCTAGGGAAGGATTTTTTTACTCTTTCTCCTCTTCTAACTTTAGAAATACTTGAATTGAATACTTGGTTTTGAATTACCTACCACGAGTGTTTGCAAAAGAACATCTAATCTGTTTTAAAAGAGAGAGAGAAAGAGAGAGACTTTGCATTGTTTTAATGAGCCCCTTTTTAAGGATTTCTAAAGGAGCATTAGATAATATGGACATGGGATAGATATGGGTAGCATGTGTCATTGTTGGATATAAGCATACTAGAAGTTCTTAGGTTGTAAGTAATAGTTGGAAGGAATCTCCTGGCTTATGTGGATTCTGTGACACGTTAGCCATTATCCATTTATTTTAAAAAAATATATTTTTAAGGCTGTCATCCATTTATTGAAATATTTATAAACTATAAAAGGGATGTCTTAATTGGAAGTGTGGCCCCACTGGATATATTCCCATGAACACCAGCAAGACTGTTTCCAAAAATAATGTTTAGTGAAGAAATGAAAGCTCCATGCTCCATGGTATAAAGCATCCCTAACTAGCACTCAGATAACACTGAAATATTTGCTGTCATGTTCTGAGACATGATGTTCCTAGAACTGGACTGTCTTTCTTTTTAATAACTCTTAATCACAGCGGAACAGAAATATTGTGCCTTGTACCTACTGCAGTTACTGGGAGTTTCTCTCCTAAGTTTAGTGGGAACAGACTGAATACCTCTGAGACCTTTAAAGCTTCTGTCACGCAGCAGTTTGCTGAAGGCATTTGCTTTTTGGTTTGTAATTTTTTCAGAAGCTATATAGAATTATCCGAGTAAATTAAATTGTGCAGTCAGCCATTTCTGTTCGCATATGACTATAGTTTTGTTAGGTCTAAAAGCATTTCCCCTATTTATGCAATGTATTTTGCTCAAATAAAAAGAAAAGAAAGGATACCGATTGATGTGCTGGGTGCCGTGTCGCAGCAGCTTACCGGAATGTGGCACTCTGGAACACTGCTTAAATATTGGCCACTGCATCTTGTTAAGATGCTTAAAAATCCTGGTTACCAAACAGTGAAATTTCATTGAAGTGCAAGAAAAAGAAAGCAAGGGGGTGCAGCAGTATTTCCAATGAGGCAGGAACATGAGATTTCTCATTCTTTTCCCGTTTAAAATTGTAGTGCTAAGTAATTGACAAGAGAGCCTGGAGATTTTGCAAAAAGTCCTTGCCAAGCTCTAATTACCATAGCTGCATTCCTCAAACCATTAGCTCAGTTTCCAGAGGGACCCATTGCTGATTTCAGGAATCACATGGAAAAACTGAGCTCCAGACAAACAGCTCAAAATGGGAGCTGAGTAATTTTGGAGGCATTTGAACTTATGGCAGAAGATGCCTTCATGTGGCACTTTGCACTGTGCCCAGATGAATCGGCCAGCAGGCAGTAATACCTTACCAGGCTGCTTGCTTCTCTTCCTCAGCCTGCAGCAGCATGCTTTGGGTTTGCTTCACTGCCCTGATTCAGCTGCACGCAACCCTTCTTGATCAAGTGTTCACATAAACTTTTAGCTAAGGGAAAAGAGGAAAACTCGGTGTCATTCGCAAAGTGGCTGAAGACTGAAAGTTGAATGTACCCCTATTTTAAGAATTTCATCACAGTTATGCTGGAAAGAAATCATACACTGAAACTTGAGCGCCCCAGCTCTTTGGGAGCGCGGCATTTATCGCCGTTCTGCCAGCACAGCCTTGAAGTTGCCCTTGTGTTCTTGTGGTCCCGAGGGCTGCGGCTGTGCCAACCCTCGACCTTGCATGGCAAAGCCATCAGCAGATCCAGGGGCCCTGATTTAAATCACAGCTGGCTATGGCTCTGTCACTGCTGTATCAGCAGCAACGGCTCTATCTGCGTTATGTCTAGAGCTGTACATGAAGCTCCACTAGCTGCCATTCACTCATTTAAAAAAAAAAGAGTTCAATGGCTTAGTCTCATGTTACTCAATTTTGTAGCTAGAGCTAATGGAACAGGCCTCATTCCAGAGTGGTTCTCGATTCACTGCATGTGGCTGATGCACAAATCAAATAGTTCTGGCACCCTCACACTTCCTGTGAGTGAAAAATGACATTGAACTTAATAGTTGTGTGTGTTTCATTCTCATTCATGCAACAGACTAAAAGACAACTCATATTTGGCAAATGTACAGGAATGGGAAAAAAGATTCAAATCAGAGGAAGAAAAATGTAAATGTTCTTGACAGGTTTTTTTTTTTTTCCTCATAGAAAGAAAGAAAAAGAAAAAATGCAAGCAATGGAAAGCCATGAACTTAATCCTAGAAATACCTAGTCATGACAGAGTGATATTTTAGTAGGATGTTACAGTCTAAAAAATAGTCTTTCACAAAGCCTTGCAAGAGGGTGTGTTACATTGCTCTGCAGCTCAAGAAGCGTTGCAGAAACAGATTTTTGTCTGTGTCTGAGGATTAATATTAAACCCAATGTAGTGCAGATTTGGGTTGTATCTAAGAGAGCTATCCTGCTCCCATGCCTGTACTTCCTTGTCTCGTTTATTGATCGTGTTGCTTAAGACAGCAGCTTTAGCTTCTTAATGTGATAGAATGCTTTTTTCTTTTTTTTTTCTTTTTTTTCCCCCAGGTCAGTTTTTCTCTGGGTCTGTATGGCTGGATGTTTGTTAGAAATGAAACAAAGGAAGCAGCATGCTTATGTCTCCCACCTGGAGTTTGGGGAGAAAGATGTCGGGGCAAGAAAGCCCCTGCATTCACGGGGAACTTAATTAGATATTCACATGATCCAAGGCTGCTTATCAGAAAATGACACAGTATTATGCTGTATGTTAACACAGACTTTTACAGTGGTCTTTGCAGATGTTAGTTGCTTTTCCCACTGTGCAAAGCATAACAAGATTGAGAAGATGTATTTTATTCTGAGATATTACAGATTAAATAGGTAGGATAATGGATGTGAAACCAAACACACAGTCAGGAAAGAATGAATGAAAAGTCAGGTAAGGAAAGAGAATTTGGGAATAAAACCAAGTATCCTGAATCCAAGTGATTATTTGATTACATTGAATAAACGTTCCCTTATCTCACCCAGTGGGCCTGAATATCTTGGGGCTTAAGCAAGCATAACGTTTTTGCAATATTTTCCAGTCTGGTTACAACAGCCTTATCGTAGAAGGCCTGTGCACTGTATCTTTCTGAAAGTCTTTGTCATGAGATGTGGCATTGCAATTGGAATGTTTATTGTACCCTGTCATTATTTATACTCCATTGCCTCCATTGACTGCCTGTCTCACCCGCTCTCCAGAGATTAGCAGAGTCAGGGACAGGATAAATGATGATTAGTAGCTAGTCAAGTGATATAAGAACTGAAAGGGTCAATATAAAACAAAGCCTGCCACATATAATTCACAAAGAATGTGAGGCATTGCTTTTCATTCGCAACGTTTGCATAGCCAGGATTTTAATGAGAATGGAAAATGCTAACACATAAATCCAATCCTATAAAAAAAATTAGCAACGGGCGTACTGAGTGGTAAATATTTTTACCATTAAGCCTGGTACTCTGTTTCTGACATGAACTATTAAAACTCCTCCTAAAGCTTTCATTAAATCACGTCTTCAAAATGCCCTTTAAAACCTAGGCCTTTGTTTGTACAGAAATGTTAGCAAAGACGACAGTACAAATACATAATGATGAACCAATTGAATATCTTACACAATCATGTTGTGTTTTTTTTCAAAGGACACTGCAGACTTCATCAAATTCTCACTGATACTCATGGAGGGGCTTCTCCAGACATCTGAAGAAGCTGACGTTTTCCTTCAGGAGTACATTTTTTTTTCCATATTAGGGTATCTGTCTCATAAACCAGAGTCCCAGAATGTGCTTAACACAGAAAACCAAAAGCTTTATGCCTGTGCCTTGAAGGCCATGCTCCTTTGGTGCTCACTTAACTCTTGTTGCATTGCTCTCATTTCTGTTCTGCTTCGCCAAGGGCTGCCAAGCCCTTGCATATGCAGGTGTCTACAAGGGAGATGAGACTGTGCTTCAGCTGGAGCTCTGGGCAAAACCTCACTGGCCTAGCTGAGATCCCAAGGGAGACTCAGGAAGCCTTCCCTGGGACCAGCAGCCCTTGCCCCCTTGCCAAAGAATCACAGAATCATTTAGATTGGAAAAGACCCATCAGATCATCAATTCCACCCATCACCTAACACTGCCGAGTCCTGCTGCGTGTGCAGCATTTGGGTGTATCAGCCCTCCTGCAGTCCCAGACTGCCAAAGCTATCCATTCCCAGTAGGTAAGTTTGTCCTGGCAAGTGAAGTGCAGAGCACTGAAGTCTTCACAAAGATAAATGCAATATTCCCAATAATTCCATAAACACTCCATTGTTCCTGTTATTATCATGCAGACTACATGAAATTTTAATTATCACTGCTCTAAGCTGTCAGAATCCTTGTGCTTTTCAAAATGAGGACACAGACTATGGTCTTTGTGCAGGAAAATTAGGGCATATTTGTGCTTTTTCTTTCTGTGTACTTAGAAAAGGCAATATATATTGATTCTTCACTTGGAAATCTGGTAGTTTTGGGCTAACTACAGTGGCTCATTGTGTGAAAAATTGCCTTAATAGAGTCTAAAGCCTTTTCCATAATACAGATGAGTAAATATTGATTGATTCAGCTTATAATTAATACTTTCAGCTTGCGAGCAACAGATGTTTGCTAATCCAGCCCTCATTTGTGTATTGGCAAAGAAGTATGCAAAACTGAAACAAACAAAAAAATCCCAGTGGGACTTGCTGTTGGGTTTTGTAGTTTTGTGTTGTTTCTGAATTAAGGGCAACTTCTTGCTGGTGCTGGTGCATGTTAGTTGTAGGGACCGAACCTCTGTTTCAAGGGTTTTCAGTTTCAGCTTTGTGAAATGTACTTATCAGCAATCCAGGCGTGTCTGGTTTGGGATACCAGTGACTGTGACTGTTCTGCAGACCTTGGAGCAAACGCAGGCCCGACTCTCCTTCCCAGTTCCCTCCTGTAGGCACTGCCCCACAGTGGGCAGCGTTACCAGCACCTATCCAGCTCGTGCTGAGTTCCCCCAGTTTCATGTTTCTGGTTTAAATTCTCTCTGCCCAAGTCACTTAGGAATTGTGAATCACAGCTGCAGTTTAAATGTTAAATTGGGTGTCTTGAATGGTTCTCATCAGATGCAAATGTTTCTCTTTAAAAAAAAAAAAAAAAAAAAGCCATAAGGAGGAAAAGCCTAAGCAATGTTTTGGAAACTAAGAATTGTGGAAATATTACCTAATAGGAAAAGTATTCTTAAAACTGATTCTACTCTGTGCATCCCTTTAAAGGATTATGCGTTGTGCCTGCCTTCTGGTCCCTGTCACAGCTCCTGTCATTGCCTAGACATTGCTTCCTGTTACAGAGCTCTGCAGTGGGCCTGGATAGTTGTATAGCAGAGGGAAATATTTCTGCCTATGTCAAAATATTATAGGTGAATGGAGGGAAGAATCACTTGTTTACCTCTTTCACTATGGTTCTGTTGGATTAGAAAATATGTCCATTTTTTAATAGCCTTTTTAATACGAATCAAACCAGTTGTTTTCCTTCAGCAGTACTTTCACGAGTTAAGAAAATTAGAGGGAGCTAAAAAAGGGTATATGGAAGGGACATCTGCTTCTTATTTTATAAAAGCAATGCATTTTTAATATAATAATGTGGAGTAGCAGGAAAAGGCATAGCAAAAAGAAAGAAAAAAAATACCAAATGACACTGTTGTCTATTTCATTAAGCAATTTTGGAAAGTTATAATGGATTTGTATCAGCATGACCACACACTCTTCTTTATTATGTTGGTTGTAAAGTAGGTGGGGGAAAACTGAAATGATAGTTCATTCGTATGTCCAAAAAGGGCCAGTCAGGTTCTTGCACCTTATGTCACTGGAACTTTGCAGGACTGGTGGATGGGTTGCACAGACATCTTTGTAAGTATTTGCATTTATTCGCATTTAAAAACAAAACAAAACAAAACACTTTTTTTTTTTTTTTTCCAAGGGGCATAAGTATGCAGAAGCAGCAAAAGCAACATAATATTGGATCAGATGAATGACCATGGCAAAAAGTTACGCTAACAACCAATCTCAGTTTGTACTACTTGAAGTAGTATTTTACAAATTGACTTCTTGGAAAAACCAGGCCAAATGCCCAGGTTTGGGGTAGTTTTGTATTGTTAGCTTTTTTATTGTTACTCTTTTATCTGTCCTGATATATTATTTTCATCCTGGTCCATCTAACACAGACATTAAAACAGTTCAGAGCATAAATGATATAGATGGGATATTGGTTAGGAGATAACAGCTCTGTAGAATTCTGTGTTCATGACCTCTCAGCAAACTCCTCTTCAGGTACGTCTAAAAATAAAAAGAGGGATATATTTCTTTTTATTTATTTACGTGCCAGTGTGATAAACTATTTTACTCAGTCCCTGACAATCAAGAAGGTTTTATTTTTCTCTGAAGTGTGAAGTTCTGGCTGCTCTGAGTGTGTGCTGGAGGGGAGAGAAGGGAAGAGCAGAAATGTGCTCTGCAGGGCTGTGCCCACACATCCTGCTGCTGCTGCTGCTGCTGCCAGAGCACACTAGAAACACTGCATGAAAACAGAGTAAGGTCTTTTGAGCAAGGAGTTACTGCTTCAACATGGGCACCTTGAGTGAAATAACTTGCATTTTAAATGACCTGATTCAAACTAGACCTGTTTGGAGCCAGATTGCATCCATTAATTCTGGAGAGGTAATACCCAGTTGGAGGTTATGCCCTGAGCCAGGTGGAGGCTATGTGCAGTGTCCCAAGGAGTTTGGTGGCAGTGGCTCTGCATAAACAATTCTATCAATAACGCACGGGAAAGAAACTGGTTCTCCCTTGCTCTCATTTAAATTGACGTGCTAAAACTTAAAGAAGTGAGAAAAACATGTCCCAAGTGTTTAGTATCAGTAATTTAGCTTTGCAGCCTTTGTCCATCTTTAGATATCTAAACAACCTGCTGCTTTAGAGGGCTGTGTATGGATACATTTTGTACTCACACATGGATATAACTGTTTAACTGTAAGGACATATCAAAACCAGCTGACTGCTAGATTAGTAATTAATCAAAAGATACTATTTCTAGAACAAAAACATTCATATTTTCACTTTGTAATTCTTTGGAACAGAACAATGCTGTAAGGGGTATGAGAAATCATTTTTCCACTTAAGCATAAAAGCCGCTTTAGATCATCAGTTCAATCCTCTGTTTACTGGTACTCAGGTAAGGAAAGGCTGTCCTGCTGGGCCCCATTTCTCACTGACTGGCATTTTAAAATTTTAAATATCAAATATTTACTGATGTAACTTGGTTGCTGCCCAAATTGAATTTCAAAGGTCCTTATCCTGCAGTTTCTATTTGTGCAACTCTATGCGTCTCTAATGAAAATGAGCCTTCTCCTTTCCATGGCTATTTTTTAGCCTTTCTGTGCTTTCCATTTATTACCATGATTTACAACAATATTGTGAGTATTATTAATCCAGATTGCAGTCAATGGGAGTTTGGCATGCTTTTCCACTGCAGTACTGTGTCTTAAATAGTTTTGGCTTCCAAGCTGAAAGAATTTGCCATGCAACTGCTTGTCTCTGCCCAGTGTTAACAAATACATACAAAGCAATCATTGTGCCCATATGCACCCAGGCCAAAGAGAAAGGTAAAGGAAAGAAAGATATTGTTGCATATTTGAGATCTTTGAAATTGAGGAATGTACACAAGCATTGTCCATAGAGGGTCTGTGGCTTGGTGAAGCTGACCAAGGTACTTTTTGCTCAGAAGCTCCTGAGTCGGACCTCACTACTCACCCACTGATTCCATGCTGTGTTAACTACCTGAGGGATCTACATAAACGTATCTTCTACGTTGGAGTGGGAATTTTCTAACTGTAAAATTATAGAAAGGCCATTTGGGAGCTATGCATGTGTGTTTAGAAAGACTGTAATCTTAACTCAAAGGTTGCAGTCAGTTTCCATTGCCAAAATTGCTCAACAGTTGAACAGCTTTCCTTGAGCCTTCTTGGGAAAACATGACTTTTATGCTATTTAGCACCCAAAAACAGAGGAGAGCTATTACCTTTTTAATACTGTCAAGGCATTGCCCCTAGCGTACATTTAGCAATCATTGCCCCAGCTTTTGTATGTGCTATAATGATTATCTGCGCTATAAAGAGCTAACCTGAGGTAGATCAAAGAGACAAGCTGAAGGGAGATGAGCACCAAGGAGTAGTTTCAGTTCCTGTAGACCAAAAGCAACTGCTTTGCAGATGCACAGTGCCTGACAGCCGCACTGAGATCTGCAAGTACTCAGATGTTGTCTTGGCAGCTGCTCCATGAAGCCCCTTGCTCAGTGCCTTAAGAAAGATGGGATGCTGTTAAGTGAATGGCATTTTTATTTAAAAGGATGCAGAGTTGCTACTTTAAGAAAAATAGCAAGATCTTTTGATGCAGTACACATTCAGAAGTAATCTGCTGTGCACAGTAATTGAGAAAAGAAGTACCAGGACAATTTCCTCATCCATTCCCTCGTCATTTTCTTTCCCTCTTTATAAAAATATGATCTAATAGAACAGCCAAGATATTTTTCAGTCTGTTGCTCATAGGGTTTTTTTTGTTGTTGTTGTTCTCACATTGGTTGCCTGATAAAGCAGCTGTTGAACAGAGAACTCTGAAAGCTAGGGAAAGCTATTGGAGTAGTATTTGATTAACAATATTTTTGCAGGAAATTGATATGTTGACTCTTTTTAACCTCAGGTGAAGGAAGATTAAAAAGCAATCCAGATTCAATTATATATGCCAACCTGCTCAGATTTTATATGCCTTTATAGGACCTGATATTTCACTGTTTATTTCCTTTATATTATTTATATCAAAGTCCTCCACTCTTTGTATTACTATGCTTTTTTAAAACAAACAAACAAACAAAAGCCAACAACAACAAAAACCACCACACCTGTATGTCTGTTCCATTAAGAAATACGCTCTGATGGCTTTCATGTTGACCCTGGGAGCCTACATATTATGCTGCATCGCTTCAGCGTGTGTGTGCTGGCATAGCTCTGTTGACCACAATGGAACAGTTGATTTACCTCAGGTAAAGGTCTGGCTTTTATGCACAACACCATATAATTCCTTGTAGATAAGATAAATTCATTTCTGTATGATTTGTAACAGTTTTTTCATTACATATGCTAGTTACATTTTGAGTGAATCAGACTCTAAATTAGAATGGTTGGGTGATCTAAGTCCCAAGTCCTTTGCAATGGACACAGCTTGGAACAAAACAGCCAGTATAGAAATAGGTAGTTATTCTTTCTTTCCATTTTCTCCTGCCTTTTTTTCAGGGAGCTGAGTGGATGAATGTATCTTAAAGTTTTAATTTTCTAAGTAAGAGAAGTAGATTGTGTTAGAAGGAAAATCAGTGGTCATGTGGTCCTGCATAGGTCATGCGAACAGTTAGGATTCCACTGTGTGGACAAGAAATCCTTAAATTAATAAAACTAGTCTCTAACTTATTCCATAAATGAGAATCAAGGTTCATTCACAGACATGTAAGAATCTTTCAGTGGGGCTGTGAACTGCACAAAAGACACAAGTGTACTGACAAGTGGCTGGTTTGTGGTAGAGCCCTTTCTCAACACTTTCAACATAATCCACAAGATTATTGTGGACTGAGAGGACAAAGCTTCAAAATCTCTGAATTAAACAAAATTCTGTATTTTGTAAACAGATTCAAATGAACACCAAATTAAACTTAATATGGTAAATTATCAAGTGCTTGGGATAAGAGAAAGTCCAACATTAACCTTTGGGCTTGAAGCTACTGAGTTTAGACCAATGGCAGATCTGGCCCAAAGAATTCTCCTTCCTCACATTTGAGAAAAATATAGATTGAATTAGAAAGTGCACACCCTCCTCCCTTGGTGGCCACTAAGTATTTGTTTTCTTTTTAAATTCAGTGGAGGAGAGGAGAAACAAGCTAATCTCACAAAGGTTCACCCCACCCTCTCCTTGGCTTCTCTTCCTTGGCATAGCTCCCCAGCAGCAGCTGGCTGTTTTTCTTCTGCAATTCTGTTCATGACATTTCCTGCAACTAGGTTTTTCTGAAGGTTTCCAGCAGTCCTTTCAGCCCCTCACCCCCTTTTTTGGCCTCTCCCCCCACTAACTATGGCCTTGCGCCTAGTTCCCAGCAGCTTAAGTACCATATCCCCATCACACATCCACGCGTATACTCTACATACCCTCAATACATACAAGGAGTTTCTGTGGCTTGCATGTAAGTCTCACTAATTTACCATAAAACAATGGTTAGAATAAGGGATGCTGAACCACTGTATTTCTGCTGGGGGGTTAAATAGAGACATGGAGTTTACACCGTGTTTTTCAGTGACATGGGTTGTGTTCCTGGGTATTGTCTGCCAGTGCCCTGCCCTTTGCTTCATTTAATGTAATTCTTTTTGAAGCTACAACACGTACACCTCTCCATGCGGAAGACTGGATAGAAAGAACTGAAATTAGGGAGAAGATGACACACAGACCCTACATTACTAAGCATACTGGTACTTTCTCTCTCCATACTACTAAAAGCTGCATAAACTGTCCTAAACAGGCTTTTATAAACATTCATGTGACTTATTCTTTTAGTGTAAATGCCTACTTGTATATTAAGTTCTTTGTTATCAATGACATTAAATCAATATCCTCAGTGCTACAGGATCCAAGTCACATATATGCTGTCACACATAGTTTAACTAAAGAAATGCAGTATCGAGACACTGTTCATTTTTCATAGAGTAATTTAAAGTTGAGCTGTTGAAGATCAGTGAGGGTTTATTCCTCACTGTGGCCAGTTTCTTATACATTGGGTGGGTTTCTTCTGTTGACAGTTTTATTACAGAGTTTCAATGAATTCCGAGAAGATGAGTGTTACGCAGTTATCACAAATAGCACTGAAAAAGCCTTGTGATGCCTGCATTGTGCGTGTTAAAACACTGAGCATAGTCTTTAAGAAAATTAAATAGTTGAAGTGGTACGGATTCTTTTTGTATACACATTATATGTATTTTTTCCATGTGGGTTTACATACAGTTCTGGACAGCTCACAGCCCAGAGACTGTATAGCTTCACTTAGTGTACTTCTTTGTCTAATGAGTGACATCTGTGTTTAGAGTGAAAGATGGAGAAAAACAGTAATTCGTCCCTTGCCAGAGATACTGAATTGAGGGTAAAACATACATCTGGGATTTATTTGTGTGAAAAGATACACTGAAGTATTATGTCTTATTCCAACCTGACCCTGGAGTGCCCTTTCCATTTAGTACATTAAGAATCAAGATTTATCTGCAGATATTTCACAAGTCAGAAGTGACAGTTATTGTATAATCTGCTATTACAGCAGATCTCACTCTTTTTTTTTTTTTTTTTTTTTTTTTTTCCAGCCACTGCTTCACTCTGTCATGAAAGTGAAGTCATTTGTAATACAAACTGACCATGTATTCTTTCAATTGTTTACTTCAGGAAAGCTATGTCATGATGGACATAACATTATATAGCATGCCCTTTGTGCTGGTAAAACAAAGTGAACTTTGCCAGTAAAACTCTAGGTTAACTGAAGTTGCACAAGGCATTTTTCCAGCTGTGGATTATATCATTAGTCTTCTGCAGTTTCTGAACTTGTGGTCTTCACAAGTACTCTGAACAGCAAAAGGTGGGATTAAGGGAAGGAAGCAGTTTCTGAAGGGTACTCCCTGTTTCATATGTGGTTGGATGTTGTGCAAGACCCCTGCTGTCGTTAAAGGTGAGGCTCATGACAGGGCACTTTCTGAAAGGAATGGGAAATTCACGATTGATGGAACTAGCAGGGAACATACCAGTGAGACTTTGTGCAAGACGTTTAGAGAACAAGAAATGGTGAAGGGCTTTCAAAGATGAGGAAGGACTCCCCTGTGTTTAACATCATATAATTGGGCTTGCTGTAACTCTGTAACCACATCTGGAAAGAAAGTGGCATGAGTGTCATGAGTGGCATGAGAGAAGTTATATCAGTGAGACATCTCCAGGTAATGGGGGGCTTGTCCCATTGTCACTTCAATGGTGCCACCCTCTCGTGGGAGTGGAAGGTCAGCAACTCTGTGCCCTGTCCCCCATCAGCATGAGGACTGCATGTCGCTGGGGTTATAATCAATATTGGCAAGGATACTGATTTCTTGTTCAGGGCACTTTGCCATCAGACCACACTGCTGGAATTACAAATAGGTACAAAGTAGTAACTGCCTAAAATGCAGAGGGGCCAGCTTGTTTAATGAGCACTGGGGAGAGAGACAGCAGGCAGTGCGGTCTTCTTCCTCCACCTGCTTGGACTCAATTTCAGTTTCAGCCACTTTAAATTTTACTGTTTGCTTTGCTCCCCTCCTGGAAGAAGGCTACAGGAAGTGACTAGAGCCGAGGGGGAATATAGAGACCCTCAGCAGATAAGTGGCAGCCTGTCTTCTCAAAGCTCCACTTCTGGGAATACCTGACCTGCAGTCTCAGCTGTTTGTATGATGCAGTCTTAGGAAAACCAGGCTCAGTCCGGGAACCAGAAGTTTTATCCAGATGTTGCTCAAGCAGATAAGAAAATTCCATTTATGTTATCCAGAGGTGTGAGTTAAGAAGATATAAATGGCCTTATCTACAGCACAGCTACTGGGAGTATGTGGACATCCAACATGGATGTCCTGGGTTAGAAATGTTTTATTATCGCTGGTAAGGAGGGAACTGTACTACCTTGTGCCTGACACTCACGCTTTCAGACTTGTGGGAGAGGAGTAAGAAAATTGCAGAGACTTCTTGTACTTGCTTGAATTTCAGCATGCTGTTTGTTTGTTTGTTTGTTTTGGTGGTTCTTTGGTTTTTTTTTTTTTCTGTTTGTTTATTACCTTTTTCTTTTTTAAAACAAAGAGGACAGTGCTCTCTTATTTACTGGTTTGACAGCAGTATTGACTTTGTGTTGCAATAATCTGAGGGCTGTTAATTCACAATTTGTATTGAAGACTCTTGTAATTAGGAAAAAACAAACAAACAAACAAAAAAAACCCAGCCATAAGGTAGGATCTACCACAGAGTAGATTTGGGGGATTTTTATATTAAAAAGGGTAGAACAGATACTAGAAACCTCTGTTTTGCATATATTGTCTGTAATGAACTAATAATTCACTCCATTTTTTTTTAATCATTTTGTCACAAAACTGATGTAACAGAGTGGAGAATGAGGTTTCAGTCCTTTCTGAATGGAAGAGATTTAATGTGGCCAAATCTGTTTGTGAAAGATAAAAATTATGTCATCATACTGCCAAAGTCTGTTAAAATAAAATCTTGGATTCTAGCATTGCTCTTTCAGTTTGATTGTATATTTAAAAATAATCACTACTGTTGAAAGAAAATGTATGTGAGTTGGTCACTGTAATGCACGTATTTCAGTGTTATTAATCCTAAAATATGAGATTTTTATTACTTAATGTGAACAAAACCCAAAGAAGTGAAATATATGCTGAAAAAAATTGACACATATTTGTGCTTATGTACAATAAGGATGTCTGTTTTGTTATTACTTAAATGGGATGCCAATTTCTCACTCCAAGTGACATGAATTTAATTCCAGCATGTAAACGTCAGACAATAGCAGCCCTTGCATATTTGGGGTTTGTGTTAAAGCTATGAGAACTGAAAAAAAAAAAAAAAAAAAAAAATGCTTTCAGTAAGGTGGTTAATCCAGAATGTCTAGGGAAGTTATTAGAATAATAGGAATTGAACTGGTTGAACAGTGGATTGTGGTTCTTTTAAACGTTCCTTCAGGGCTTTTATTTTCTTTTTGCAGACTCCCAAACAATACAGCCTAGCACTAAATAAGAGTAACAGAGTTCATCTTTACTGTGCGTTTCTGGACTATAGGTATGTTACATAATTTCAATTTTTTAACTTGGTTTAATCAAATTGCACATAGTTTGCGATGCTGCGTATTACCTATGTTCTTCTTGTCATCTTTTATTTATGGAAGTAAAGTAATGAAGCAATGGTTTACAACAAATGCAATCTCACAGTGACTTTTTACTGTAAATAGGAGCATTTCTTTTCACTGACCCTGTGTTAAGTAGGTGATTGAGAGATTGAAAAGTGTTGGAATCAAAACTAAAATGCAGACTGATACTGATCATGCTTATGATGGTTTATGAATATATCCATTTGGGCAGATGCTTGGATGTTTTAAGATGGCAAGCCTCCAACAGAACCATTGTTTTCTGTGGATCTGTGCCTGTTTCACAATACCATGTGAGAGCTGTATTTAAGATCTGTATTTAGGCCAATTCATGCAATGAAGAAATATTATGCCCCTGAATGCAAATTAGAATAAAAGGTAAATAAATGTCACCTTAAATTTCACTCAGGATATAGGAACTATGGAAAAATAGCAGGGTTTTTTTTGTTTGTTTGTTTAAGTTCAGAATATATTGAACCTCTTCTTGATTGCCAAGCATGCTGCTCCTGCTGCGTTAAATGAGAAAGAATAAAAATATTGAATTTTGAATTTCATGGGGATTAACTGTTTTTGAGCTGTAATAATATAAATTTAATTGGTGTACCAATGACCTGCAGTGCTGTGATCCCTCCTATGCAGCATGCACATGGGAAAGTCACTGTAATTGTTTTATTGAAGTTTTGTTTCAGGGATGTTGAACTGTCCCAGCTGTTAGCAGTTACTCATTGTTATGGTTACTCACAAATTACGATAAATTAGAAACAGATTTTACTGAAGCAAATTAATATGGCTGGGACATTGTTCCTGTATGCTTCTCCACTGAGGCTTGTGTCTTTGAGGCTTTCCCTTGGGATAGAAACTGAAATGTGAAATCTGTCCTTCCACGAGTTTTATTTGTGTCAGGACAGTTTTATTCATTAGTGCATGGTACTTAAAGAATAGGCAATTGGTTTCTGACCTACAGAAGACTCCCTTTGAGAATTCAGGGAGGTTCCAAAGGACAGAAGAAAGGTGAGGTAATACCTATCTGTAAAATAAGTACCAATAAAAACATCACTCAGACTAGCCTGAGGACCAAAAATGATATAAAAAAATAATACATAGTTAAGAAACAGACAGACTTATGGTGCGTGGAACTCCACTTAGATGTGAACATGTGGCTCCTATGTCCCCACTCCGTGGCAGGGCTGTGTTGGCACAGGGGTTTCCAGGTTTTTCCCAGCAATCCCACGAGGATCACATCTCTGCGCAGCAGTGGGACTGAGCCACGCGGTCAGGCCAGCCGTAACTTCAGTGGAGCAGGGCCTGCTCTTGCTTTCCCTGAGAATGAAGTGACAAAAAACAATCAACATGGATGGGTTGCTAGAAATCATGCTCAATCAGTCTAAATTACTTTCTTTGACAGGACGAGTGGGACAGTGAATAAGAGGAAGGCAACAGATATGATATGCTTTGACTTTTGCAGGATTATTGAAATGTCCTACATGGTAGTTCTCAAAATACAAAAATTTGGGTCTAGGTGAAACGCTATAAACAGTTTGCAAAATATGAACAAATACAGTCGTTCATTAGTTATAAAACTGGGAGGAAACCTCTAGTGATGTTCACAGAGGGGGTTGATTTGGGCCCTCTTCTGGTCAATATTTTTGTTAACCATTTTCATGATGGAGTGGAGAAGACACAGTGTTTGTGAATGCACCAGCCTGAGATGGCTTTCAGTCCTTTATATCTCCTGTGCAGTATGATGCATGTCGAATTAACCTCAATAGGACGCATTTTGATAAGAGATTATGTTCCATTTTTGTGTGCTTTGCAGCAATGGAACTGGTGTTTGGTCTAATGAAGGTTGTATTCGTGACAGTGGGGACCTCAACTACTCAGTGTGTCTTTGTAACCACCTCACTAACTTTGCCATTCTGATGCAAGTGGTACCTCTGAAGGTGAGATTAAGCAACGGAATAACGCTGTCTGTTAAAAATACATCAGTTGCATCCTCATACCACACCAGTAAGTGATTGTAACTGGGCTCATTTTTGCTTAACTCAGATTTATTCCACAACTTGCTATCTGGGATGTTGTATTGCTATTTCTTGACTATACATGTTTTCTAAAATTTTGGGGAGCTGAAATGGAGCATGGAGTGAAACACCTCTGCAGTATGTGGGAATCCTGAAGCAATGTACTTTATACTCGCCCTTTTAGCCTGATTTTGTCAAGTACAGACCAGCCTGGTTTTTACAATTAATTTTCAAGACTGAGGCAGCTGAGATGTGTCTGTTTAAGGCTTTTGGTAACTAGAATTGTGGAATATGAACAGCTGAGACTGAACTCCATGTGAAGTGAGCTCTGCTGCCAGCTGGTCCCTGTCATTTGCTGTGCCAGCTTTCAGGAAACTCCCTGCTACTCTTCCTTCACCTAGCTGCCAAGCAGAGGCTTGTGTAGAAGCAGGAGAAAGAAATTGAAGTTTTAGACTTGAAACCCCTTATCTGTAGTTTCTCTGTGCTCAATTCCTTTGTTCAAAGAGCTGACAAGTAAACATCTTCTCAGCCAGAACATGACTGGGACCTTCTATTTGCTGCTCATGCTCATCCCTGGTTTCAGATGACGTTTGATGACAAAAATGTCACCCTCCTCACCAAACCCATCCTTGTCTTCTGCCACAGAAGGAGCAGAGCCTCTGGTCCTTGTAGGTGAAGTGCTGCCTTCTGCCTGCTGAAGAACACCCTCTCCAAAGCTCAGCACCTGGCAAGGCCAACCCTGTGCTGGACCTTAGCAGGCAAACAGGCAGCACTGTCATGAGTACAAGAAATATGGTTTTACTGCTTTATTTATGTGTGTCAGGGAGGATCCAATGGAGGTAGTGATAAAGCCCTTTTCTGGAAAACCCTCAGTTGATAAATAATGAATATATAACATAAATAATTTACAGAGAGTACATTCAAAGTAAAGCATTAACTATTGTCTGTCAAATTTATACTTTCAGGCACATTGTCAGCTTTTTACAGACACCATCCTAACACTATAAATTAACAGACTGAAGAAGAGCTTCAGTAGGACCGTAGGAGTCTTACTGTCACATTTATCACTGTGTGCTACTAACAAGCGTGGTGTCCTCTGTGGTACAGCTAGAGGGTTTGTGTCAGCTCTTTTGGCTTGGGTGCACTGCGTATGAGGCCGTGTCTCAGGCTCCTGTTAATTGGTTTCAGTGATGGGTTTGCCTTTATTTTACACAGGAGCTTAGCTTAGCCCTGAGATAGGTATTTGTGCAGGATGGGCTCGTGAATGCAGCACAGAGGTTCCTGCAGATAGAAACACAAGTAAGCTTGCAGCATAAGGCAACCGTAACCAGGGTCATCCCACTGAGCTGCAGCGAAGTCTTTTTGAGGAATGAATGATCCAAAATTGCCATTAGGAGTTACTGATCAGTAACGCTGTTAGCACAATTGCTCACATGGCAATGCCAGTTATATGGTGCGATGCCATTGAAGGCAGGGTCATGGTGTAGAACAGCATGGTCTGCTGTCCAAATAATTTAATTAATTCCTGAGCCCTTTGTACTGGTAGAGCCATTTAAAGATGGAAGGCAGCTTGTTCGGGTCACCCAGTTTTAATCTATCCATTATTGTCTTTCCTATTTGTAAATCACCTAATGATCCCAGCTGCTTTCCAAGTATCATTTTCCTAGGAACTCTTTGTACTCATAATAAAATGCAGCTTCGCCTACAGAGCTTTACACTTGTAATATAAAAATAGGGTGGCAGAAATATACTGTTACTAAAACTGTTTTAAAGAGCCATATACAGAGATTAAATGATTTAACCAGGATTTAACTGGACATTCACCAACTAATTGCCGGTGAAAGATTATTCAGTTTTCTGCTGGAGAATAGTTCTGAAATATCTAACTTTCAAACAAACTGAGTTGAGATTGTTATGATTAATGAGATGCTAGAATAAGTTTTAATATCATGCAGTATCAGTAATTAGAGATCAAAGACATTTTATATCAAAGTATTTGAAGTCAAACTTTCTTGAAGAGATCTGAAATGCATAACTGGGAAACTTGAAGGCACTGTCCAGTTTCTCACAGTCATTTAATGGTTCTGCTCTTAGAATTTTCTCCCTTCTTAACTGTCTGTTCTAATTTGCATCTGCCACAGTTTTTTTGGAATGTTTTTCAATAGTTTTTAATTTCTTTATGATAATTTATTAAACATAATGCAAGTGGGAACCATGATGCATAAAATCCTTCTCTATGTGACACAGTACTGGGAAAGTCAATCCTGAATATTTTTTTTTCTTTTAAATTAGATTTAATTCATGTATTTTTCTTTTATAATTTTAACCCTTTGCCCCTAAAATCCTATTTCTGAAGAAGAAGGTAATTTATACGTTATTGGCAGGGAAAGTGAAATGCTGCAAGGTGAGAGGAATTGCCTTGCAGTTGTATTTCCAGGAGAGAGTCCCTATGTTCCTGATGCAAATCCATGAGAATTTGGAAAGCCTGCTGAAGATGTCACCAGAAGATTGTGCAAGCTGGGAAGACAATATGTATTCATTTATGACTTTTTAAAATTCACCTAAACATTTTTACCTGCTCCTCAATTGGCAGAATTTTAAAAAGTGTTGTGGGGTGGAGAAATCCTTGTTTACTAGTCTGCACAGCAATGAGCCTGAACTGCACCTGGGCACAGCTGCCTTGCCCTGTCCTCCCTGCTGGAGGGAGGTGACACTGAGAGTGGGCACAGGGGGAGTCTTGGATAATGCTGCCACGAGAAAGAAGGATGTCATCCCTTCAATTTGCCTAAATTCCCGTTCCTCTTGTTTGGTTTTTATGTAGTGCATCTCTCAGAGTTCATCAGAAAATCTCATCTCAAATCTGTGACTAAAAAAGATACTTTAGATTGGCAGATTAGGATTATTTTAAGGTATTATTTTTATCCAGTAGGGAAAACAAATAAACAAAAAACCACAACCAACAACAAGAGTATTTTCATTGTGACATTGGTATGAAGTTAAGATCTGGGGAAAACAGGCCCTTGGCTTTTGAGCTATACAAGCAGACTGTGCTCAGTTATAAATTCCTAAAACATTTGCTTAGTATTTGCTTCACATGTCTAAGCAATAGAGCCTACTGAATCAACTACACAATTGGAAACTTCTCCCCAGCGTCCTTGGAAGCCTGTTAAGTAAATGTCAAAACACTGTGGATTTTAAACACAGATATACATGTTTATTCACCACATTCTGAAATTCATGAGCCAAGGTTCAAAGGGCCCAAATAAATCACCAGTTTGAATACAAGATTGTCAGTGCTCTAAGAAATTGTTACGATGATGTTATATTAGATCTTGAACTTCTGAATATTTTATTTTTCTTTTTATAAGTAGTGTTTCACTAGAAAAAGAGAGGGTGGGAGTAAGCGTCTGCCCACATCAAAACAGTTCTATTTTTATAGATATTATATACTTAAGGTCATATATCTACAACTGGATGAAATTTTTCCATGTGAACTATATACATATATATGTATATATACATGCTAGATTCAATTTCTTACAAAAGGGGGCCTTCTTTTAATGGAAAATGTAAATTATTATCAGAAGTGGAATGCCTGAAAACTGTAGAGGTTTTAAAGAAAGTCTGTATTCTGGTTCCAAGAGGTGCCTTCATTCTTAATCAGAATTCTCTTTCGGGTGTCTTCTACTTCCATTCTCTCATGGAAGCCATTGTTTGCCTTTCTCCTCGTCATACATATAAATGCAGCTGTTACGATAGCACAAACAGGCAGACATCCTCTCCAAGGGCATCACAACAGCCTTTAACATAATGCACGGGTTGGCAGAGAACAACTTTGATGAGGAAATCCATGAACACTTGAGACCAGTTCAGTGTGATATGTGTTCTGATGCTCTCAGCTCTTCCTCATGATTTTATTTATGATTGATTTTATTTTTGTGTAAGAATAATGCATAAACTTTCTATCGAGACATTGCAGGTATTTAAAGAGTTTGCCGTTCAGAACTGGACAGCAAGAAATACTGAGTTCAGATGAAGCCAAGCTGTCTCTAAGCAAGGAAGACTGGAAATAAGTGAGCTTCCTCATAAGTAACCTGCCACATAAATACTTGTGAGCTTTTCTTCAGAGAGCTAAGCTTGTATGATAATTGTTTGCTAAGAATGGTGACTTTTTCTTCGGATATGTTAAATTTGAACAAGAATCTCTTTGGTTAATCTCCTCTTTGTCCCTTCCCATGGTCAAGTCTGGCTTTCTCCACTTGTAGCATAGCACGATCCAGATCCTGTCAGTTTGATGCACTTGGAACCTGCCCTAGTGCCTCCCTTCCTGCTAACACCATTCCATCTTATTTCACACCTTCACAAATATTCTGTATATTTGCTCTCTCTGTATATTTGCATAGTTTTTACATTTCTTGTGAACACAAATGACTTTATATATTCTCAAGATTCCTTTTCATGGCTATTTTATTACACTGTAGAGATAGATCTATGTTCATACTCTGTATCTGGCTTGAGGAGGAATCACAATGTGTCATATGGATTTTATTTTGTTTCAGAGAGGCATTTTTATGAACAAATTTGTAGGATATCAGGCATCTGGCAATGCTTTCTCTTGAAAACCTGAAATATTGTGAGACAAAGAATGCTGACAAACTGTTGGAGGTTTATGGGGCAGACTGTCAGGTGGGCCTCATTTCCAGGGAACACAGAAATGCAAGAGAGGTGTAAGGAAGAAGCTGTGAGATATAAGGGATTTTTTATCCCAGTATTTCACAGAAAGAAATTGAAAGAGAGCAGTGATGACAGGAAGTTTTAAATTCTGGAATGTTAACTTAAATGTGAGAAAGTGAAACCCCACTCTGATATCTGTGCACTATACAAGAGTGTGGAAGAGAACTTCTTTGAATGCTGTGAATTAGCTAAAACTGAGCTTGGATTACAAGCAGAGCTGAACACTACTCCAGATTTTAAATTAGTTTCAGCAACAGCTTGACTGCAGTAACGCAGCAGTGATTGTGGAGGAACGGTACTAACAATACTGCTGATGAGCCTAAGGTCTGTGTATGCAGCTTAGCTGCTTTCAGTGATGCAGGGGAATTGCAGTTGTAACAAGTTTATTTCAGGAATGAAAAAACAGTCTTGGAAAAACTTACAACCATGTGGAGCTCAGATGTGAGGCTGGCACTGACCTGTTAGCCTGCTGATGAACTGGCCACGTGGAGTGCCAAAATTATCTGTGTCTTTATCACTCTGCTGTTATGTCTGTATCACGGCTGGCTCGAATTCAGGCTTGCTTGCTGAGATTTGTTTAGGTTTTAACTTGGGAAATAATAACATTTGCTTGGAGTTTTGGAGATTATTGGCAATCAACTTGTTTAAATAAATAAATAAGGCCAAGGTAAAATGTGACCAAAGACGAGCAGAATGTTCCTAAGGGACATGTTCAGTGCTTGATTGCCTTTGTGAGGTTGCATGGATATAATTAAGGTCAGGACAACATCAGAATTTGGAAACTCAGTTGAGAAGCCTTTTCACAACTCTGGTCAAGTTAGTAAGATAGAGAATTTTTATAAATGCACCGCCCCAACAAAATATGTCCGTGGGACGTTCAGAGCAGTTGTGCAGATATTAAACAGCTGGTGCACCCTCCTCTGGGAAACTCATTGCTCTGATCAAGCTCCCCTTTCTGATGGGGGAAACAGATAAAGTAAAAAAATAGCAAATTCTTGCTGGAGCTGCACTCTCAGGGGTTCATTCCTGTCTTTTGCCTTCCTTGATTCACAGAACTGCGTTCTGGCTTTGACCTCAGCCACTGCTCGCTGCAGTCAGAACAAACCTGTGCCACCAGCTGCCCTGCAATGTTATCGCTAGGAAGACAATGGTGCATTAATATAGCTGTGGTAGGAAAAATAAACAATCCATTTAGTTTGACGTGTTTAAACTGGTTTATGTTTGCTTCATCTGGAAAAAGTCCAAGTAGAGGGCACCCAGGGTCATACTTTGGTGGTTTTCCTGAAGTACTACAGTCCTCATTATGCAGCAGATTTTAACTTTGATAGGAAGAGCTGGATAGGAAGATGGGAGAAAAGATGTTCCCTCAAGTACACATCTTCCATATCGTCCACTTGCATAGGTCCTGGGGAGATCTCAGCACACAATGCAACCTCCTGCACCCAGCACCTGGTGGTACCCCCTGCTGGAGGGGAAATGGTGGAGAGGGCCCATGCCCTGGCTGTGGAGGACGGATGAAATCAGGAGGAGATGTGGGTGATGTTCCTCTGGTGCAGTCAGACCAAGGGATGTCACAAGGTGCTTCCTAGCCAGCAGGAGTCAAATCCAACATGGAGCAAGCCACACTTCAAAAGCACTCCAAAAAAAATCATGCACTATTATTTCATTTTGGGCAGCTTTACTTCCTCTCATCAGTCAGTGGGGTCCTGTGCTACTGCCAGCAAACATGCCAGCCATCTGGGAGTTTTTATTTTTATAGTGATCCAACAACTACGAAGCATGCCAGGCTATTTGTACCATCTGCCACATAAATGTCATTTCAGCAAAAGGATGCTGGACACCTGGGGACCTAGAGTTCCAAATCCTTTTAGAGGGGAAATCAGTGTCTCCCACAGCAGAATAGAGGTTGTTTGGATCACCATCTAGCAAGAGACCAATGTAGGACAAAGCAGTAATATTTATGGCTCATAGACAATTCTCCAATTCTCTCTTTTTGGTTTCTTGTGGGGCTTTGCTCTTTCTGTCTTTTTGACTGTGGGGATGCAAAAATGACTGCACTAAAGCTCACAAGTGGATGGACATTTTCAGCAAAGTAATCGTGTCATACAATTTCTGGCAGAAATTGTTCAGGTTTTTAAACATATTTTCTACATCTTTAAAACCAGAAAGGAGCTCTTATTCCATAAATCAGAAGGGAGGATCAATGCATTTCAAGCTGCCTATCAATGGGCTTGAAAGCAGAGAAGAGTTTATGAAGGTCAAAATATTTAAAAACTTCTTGGTCTTGCAACTGGATCTATACACAACATGTAACATCTTTAGGGAGCCCAGGATTTTGAAGAGACTTAGGGATTTGTCTGTGGGCTTCTATTTACAAAAGGAAGGACATCTTCTTTGGGGATATATATTTGTTTTTGTGTTATTTTTCACTGTTATAGCTGAGTTTGACAGCAATTTTAGACAACGTATGGGTGACTGAGAAAGAACAAAGTTCATCTATTTGTGTTTCTGAAGGCTGTTTTGAAAATGTCCTAGTATTGTCAAATATTAAAAAATATGGGGCATGGGTGTATAATTTGTAAGTTTGCTTATTTTCCTAAATCGAATTTTGCAGTTATTAATCAAATATTGCACTCAGAGGACATCAAAATAGCAGTCTGAAATGAGAACTTTTATTCTTAAAATTTTCAGCCAGCTGAGGTTCAGATTATGTGCTGTAATGGGACAATGAAATGGAAGTAACATGGCATTCACTGATTTCTGCTGTTTTGTGATTTTAATATAATTACATTTCTCAGCATGATTTTCATTGTTGGGAACATAAAAAGAATAGTGCCTTAGTCCAGTAATTTTTCTTCCGTGTTGCGTATTTAAAAATTGGATAGGCATTGCAATTTTTTTGGTCCTTGTTTATTACCATTGACAGTTTATTTAATTGAAGAGATCTCTGCAGACAGTTTAGACAGCCCTTACCCACCAGATGAACAAAGATAAATCAGCCTATGTGTTTATGCTAGGATTGCTTTGTACATTTTCTTCTTTACTTTTGCTCACTCTCTCTGCTTTCTCCTCCATTTTATTGTAGTAAATGTCCCCATGGAGGATCTCACTGATGTGCTCACTCTGTGATTTTGCATTGTATTCCTTTTGTCTGTATTACACCCATGTTCTCTGAAAATTTTAACTCAGAGCCATTGTTCATCCTTCTGCTCTTCTGTTCATATGCCAGTGCAGCTCTGCTAATTTTGATAGGAGGAAATAGGACACTCTCTGGGTCTGTCCTTAATCCCATATAATTACACAGAAAAAGTTGGACTAATGCTGCAAAATACTAAACCTCTGACACCCCTTGGAGAATTGTTTGGCAATTACTGCATTTCACTCAGCAGAACAGAACAAAAAATTACTTTTTATTTTGGAAAGCACAAATATTTAAGAGCACTATAATGGTCAAAAGAGTATGAAATAGGATTCTGTTTTAATCAGAACACTTAGCAAAATAGCATAGTCTCCCTTTCTATGATGAGAATGAAAGTGCCGAGCCATTTGGCAGCTAGATCTTCTTGCTGACTAAAGGATTTCCCCATGCAGTATAAAAATGTTACGATACTGCACCTTTACCCGTCCCTGTTTTCTGTTGAACATCATTAAACTTAGTCCTACTGTACGGTCTGATTCAGTCTGCTTCTTGTGCTGACCTTTTCAAGCCCTTTCTCCCCAAAGCATGCTGTAGGGGAAATTCAGGGCTGGGTACCTGGGGAGTCCTGGCTGCAGCGCAAGCCACAGCTAGCCACAGTCCTGAATTGAAACGAACCTTTCTGAATCAGAGCCCAAGCTGGGGAGAAGGGAGGCAGACATACTCATTTTCATTGAATTTTGCTGGGAGCTGGGTATTTAATTATCCTCAACTGCTCTGAAAGATCTAAGACTCGTTTTGGCAGGACGCCATTGTTTCTCTGCCTGCTAGAGCCTGCTGGACCCACACTGGGTTTTCCTCTCCTCATAGGCCTCTCTCATGGACTTTGGTTTGTCTGTTAATTGGAGAACAGTATGAGTCTGCTCTTGCTGGAACAGAAAGTAGAGAACAGATGTAGAAGTCTGAGGCGTATGGGCAAAAGTAGCTCCTTCAGTTTCACAGAGGATAATCTGCTGTAAATACATTCACCATTTCTTCCAAGAACGTTGCAGGTCTCAGGCCTGAAATGAAGGCAGAAAAGCACACTGCTTTGTGTTACACAAACAGATATGAGGAAAGACTTGCAAATATCTGTTTTTCTGATCCCCAAACTTTATTGTAATTGGTACCGCTTCACAACTTGAGTCCTTGCTCCCTGCCATGCTTCCTTCAGGCTTCATCTGAATGTGAAACTTGCTGGGTGAGGTTCATAATGAGCAGATTACCTACTGTTTGATGACATCTTGCCCAGAACTGCTCTAAAAGGCAATGTGGGCTTTTAAAAATACTAATTAATACTTTGGCAGAGATATTTGGAAAATTCTAGATTTTTCATGTCACAGTGAAAAGTTTTAAATAAGCAGCCACCGAGCTGGGCTGGCTGGAGGAAAGGTTCCTTTAATGCCTGAAAAGTAAGTCCCCTTTGTGGCACTTCCCTGCTAATCTCCAGGAGATGTGGAGTTCATAGAGAATGGGAATTCAAAAGCAGTTCTGCTGGAAATGGCTGATAAAGATGATTGCGCTGCAAAACATGACTCTCAGAGGCTTTTTTCGTCTGAAGGTGTCTGATACACTGTGGATTGAGAAAAGTGTCTCTGAATAGAGTTAGACTTTTATGCTGCGAGTAGTGATTGTGTAGCCCCATTAGGTGTGGCCCCACCAAAATCGTACTCATGGTCTCAGTGAGTAGATGAGCCTCCTGAATGAAACACAGATGTTAATCTGAAAAAAAAAAAAAAGGCACATAATGTTATGTACATAACAAAGTGCTTGGCAAGCTGAAGGAAAACAGTGATTTGTATTGTTATTATTATTTAATATACAAATAAAGGCCTCACTGGGCTGAAATTGAATTTCAGCAGCCTTTCTGGAGGCAATTAAAACCATTAGCTTCATCAGCCAAGGCCAGCGTTTTAATGTCTCTGAAACACTCAGGCTGCCAAAGTTAATTATTCATCCTTTTCTTAATTGGATTCAGATTGTATTTTAAAGGTGCAGCTTCAAGAGGGTTGGCTGAACCTTAATTTTTCAACCCTACCTCTCCTCCCTTCCCTCTCCCAAGAAATGTCTTAGAAGAAATTATTTCAAGCCTTTGTAGAAGAGTTGGAGTTGATTTCAGGCCAGGCCAGCAGCTGATCATCTCATGGCAGATCTCAGTCAGCCTGGTGAACAGGGCAAAAATCAGACGTCATTGTGATTGTAATTGGCTTTGTGATAGTAACACTTCTTTTAGATGGTAAGCTGGCCATAAAAGACACAAAAATATCACTTGTTCTTATGCTAAGACTTAGGGCAAATACTGTTGTCATGTCTTACATTTCCACTGGTAAACAAATAACTTTGGTTTGATAAAATGTTTACACTATATAAACATATGCAAAATATCATATTCTGAATTCTACTAACAATTCACACTCTAAAATGCAAATGATAAGTATGATATAGTCCTTAGATTGCAGGCTTCATTTCTTAAGGCTGTAAAACTGTTTTTTTGTTTGTTTGTTTGCTTGTTTGTTGTTCAAAATTTGCTGGATTTTTTTGGAGGAAATTGCTTTTCAGAACAAAGGATTCAAAAGTAGTTTAGAAAAAGAAATTATTCTTTCATGGCTACGTTGTCAAGTTGTAATTTGGTATACAGGCAACCCTTTTCATCTATAACAAATGTCATTTTAAGTAGTTGAACTCAGCCCTTCGACGTGTTGCCTCTAAAGGCAAACAGGGAGGGATATTCTGCACTATGTAAAGAAGAAAAGTTTAGATTAGCACTTTCCCAAAATGTCCCTTCTCTGGACAAAGCCAGAGGTACACCTTCTGCAAAGGAAAAGCCAAAGGATCAACTGACTGAGGGATGAATAAGGAAAAACAGCAACAGGAATGCAGAATTCACCGAAAAGAAGGGAAAACCTGGATGGGGATTCTGAGCAAAGAGGGCCCTGTGCTGCCTAGACAGATGCTCTGGTCTGACCTGTTGATGTTTTCTGTCTCTATAGACCATTTAGCTTTTTGATGGATTGCTGTGCTGTGTGGTATATATGGTTGCTTTTTAATATTACATAAATAAATAGGTTTTCTGATCTAGATACAGCTAACAGTTTTTAGAGTACAATCTTCCAAACAAGCCTTTCAGCTTCAACTGACTTTTTCCAGATCCTCCAGAGATGAAAAGTAACATCCCATTATAATAATATATTTTCATCTTCCTGTGCAGTTATTTTTAAACTGAGGAGTTAGATGTCACTCATTTTCTTGTTATTAACAACTCATAAAAGAAAAATATACATTTGAAGTCTGAACTGGTGTCTTTCCAGGATCATTTCTCAGGCCATCCGGTTGCCTATGAGTTTCCAAAATAAAATTGTTGAGCAATGTACTAACTTCTTTTATGAGTTAGAAGTAGGGTAAGACAATAGACTATAATATTTCAGATGGGTGTAACTGCTGAATCTGTCAGATCTTTGTCCACATTATAAGCGACACTTGCAAGGTAAAGACTGTCACAGGCTAAACTAAAAGGGAGGGAGTTTTATATGGAGTATGAGTTTTTGATTTAAGTGTTTCTCAAAGCTGAAACTAAGAAACATCTGTCTTTTATAGTGTTCATGATTACTAACACTCATGACTGCATGAGCTTGTTTCCTAGTGTTTCAGCTTGCTACAGACTTTAGAAGATGACCTTATACCCTCAAAGAAGCAAAATCTTTTAGAAGCAAAGAATAATTTAATGTAGATTGGGACAAGTGTGAGAATCATCCTCATGGGACTAGTTCACAGATTGCTCAATGTTTTATTTGCTACTCTTTAATGCTATTTTCTTTAGTAATAACATTATGGCCCGATTAGCATTTTTGTGCTGACTACAAAGTCATCCCAAATTACTGTCTTGTATTCCACGTCATGAACTATGTCAGAAAAACTGCAAATAGACAAGCTGAGGTAAGATGAAATCAGCTCCTTTCAGAGCACTGGGATACTGGGATTTATAGGAAATTGTTTCTGAATTGATGAGGCCCCACATTTTGTCAGTCCAGGTATTTCTAAAAAAACCGTATGCATATACTGTGAGTGCAGACACACACCATCAAGCTGTGGTGTAACAGCTGGGTTGTGAGGAGTTAGTGGAGACCTGGTATTTTAAGTACAGGTTCTCTTCTCTTCCCCATCATATACCTATCTAGAAATGAGGCTGCACATGCTGGGAATCATTCCAGGCCTCTTTGTGCTGTATCCCTTACAACCGATATCATCCACCAAAAGGAGTTGGTTGCAGTGGCGGGAGGTGATATGAGCAGGGACTGCTCTCTGGTGCAACTCCAACCTGACAGTTCAGTTTGAGAACAGCTATCAGAGGCCTCTACCTTTTCCTTAATAAAAAACGATTCAGAACTACCTACAAGATTTTTGTCCCTCACACTAGGCAAGACGAGAATGTGAACTTCAGTGATGTTGCTTTTGAAACAGTTGTTAGCAGACAGATGGGGGTATTGATTTAAGAACATCGTTCCTGGAGCATTGTCAGATTTCCGTCTTGTTTACCAGAGGCAAGAGCGACTTCCAGTTCACAGATGTGGGTACCTATGTAAGTTATTTTAGGTTTGAATGGCTTGTTTATATTTTGTTTAGGAGTGATTTTTTTTTTTTTTTTTTTCGTTGCACTTTCCAAGTAATAGAGGCTTCACCTGGGAGTGCCTGACTCATGCCTTGTCTTGCCCTGCAGGGTCTTCTGGAGAAAGACTGGGCTAAAGCCCAGAGAAACTACTTTCTTAGAGGCATGTTAGTTATGATAGAAATTAGTTAGAAAAGGATGTCTATGTGATTATTATCTTCTTTTGCATGCATAATGGAAAAAGAAAAGCTTTTGATTTTCGCCTGTTTCCACTAGATGGGTCCCCTGCATCTTCTGTCCTTGCATGTGATCATAAGACATTTCCTTGGCAGACATTATCCGCCTTTGCAAATGCAAACACTGTGATAGACCAGTGGAAATCAAAATGAGTGTTGAGCAACTTTCACCTCTGTAAGGAGAGTTTCTGGCTGCAGGTGTTGGGAGTGAAAGGAGTGAAAGCAAGCCTTGAATTGATGAGAAATCCTGATTTCAGGGTGACTAGAAGCTGGGAAAGTTTCCTCTGCTCCTCTCCTCCCTCTGGAGAACTGCAAGTCAACCATAGCAAGAGAAACGGACGTATATCAGAGCAATCAGGAAATGAGGTCCATGCATTTTGGATGTGAATATTCCTGATGAGGACATCATTTCAAAACTGCCCAATTTACCATGGAAGCTATTCCTGTTTCAGGAACAGCCTGTGAAAGCTATACATGGCTTTTTTGGGCAATGAGGAGAGGCAGAAGCTCTTTCATAGAAATTAAGTGGACCTTTTAAGCTGGTCCAGCACACAGAACTCTTTTGTCTCTGTAATTGATGCTATCCAAGTCAGGGACAAGAAATGTGTTTTTGGCTGAAAGAGAAAAAAACATACTAGAGAGAAGCATCATATTTCCTAGGAACTGTAACACCATAGCAACAGTTGTCTTTCAGTGCTGCTGCTGCATCGCTTGATAGTGCTCAGATTGCTGGGAGAGTCAGAATCAGTTCTGCTGTGAAACTGACTGCACGTGAGCTGGTACCGTTAGTGGATAATTACAGGAAAAACGGACATATTCAGTGCATCATTTTTGTCTGTATATGCAATGATTTTTTTTTCTAAGAAACACATGGCATTTATTTCTCTCCTATAAAAGGAATTTTAAAGGGAAATTTATCAGTAGAACTGATGGGGTCAATAATCTTTGATGAAATACTTTGCATGGCAGGAAATGATATTGTGTGTGTGTGGAAATAATGTAAAATCCCAAACTGTGAGGATGGATTATTTGTATTAGACAGATTTACTGTAGAATAAATAAAAAGGAAAATATATTGGTTCTTTCAGTATTTTTATTTTTTTTTTTTTGAATTAATAAATATTCTGAATGAGTTTTCAGCCAGGAATTAAATGTATAGTGAATAGATGTTGAAATAAAAACATAGCATTTCAAAAAAAATAAAATAAAATAATAATAATAATGATTTGGATTGACTACATATTTGTTTTCAGATGTTCAGTTTATGAAAATGTCAGCTCTATCCAAATTCAAGTCAGGAGAAATGTTTGAAAATTCTTCTCAGATGAGAAAGCTTTTTCCTGCCTAGTTCTGTTCGACTTATTATATATTAATAATGCCTGGCTCCCTTTGTTAGGTGTGGCTTTTTTGTCATTCTTGTATGTGAACTTGCATAGAAAATTATAACACACATTCTGATCAAGTTAGGATGAAGAGACAAAACAAAATGTCCCTCCCCCTTTGACTGTACCCAGGTTTTAACATACATCCTACTGTTGGGTACTGTAGAGTCACAGACTAAATGTTCATGAAAATTGAATTACTTCTACAAAAGGTGCCTGTACATAAAAATAGAGGCTGAACCTACAGGTTTACACTCTGGCTGCTCTTGCTGGGTCTTTTCTCTGGTTTTCCATTCTGTAGATGTTAGTCCACCTCCTTCAACAGGCACTGAAAACATGATACATTAAACAAAACAAGTGGGCTATAAATGGCCCATGATTTATGGGTTATCTTGGTTTGTCAGTTCTCACTGCTGTGAAGCACTTCTGGTATTTGCACAACGATGTAAATTATTGCAGCATGAGAGCATTAGCAAAGTGCCCTGCGAGCTGTGAAATATCCCATTGCTGACATTGTTTGTGCAGCCCAATAAACTGCTCTAATCTCAAGCTATCTCAGCAGTAGAGGAGCTAACTTGTTTTGAGGAAATACTGACTTAACGAAATGCAAGAGGGAACCAAAATGCCACAGGCATGTGGATGCCCTGGCTGTGCAACTGACAGTTCAGACAGCTCTTCATTTTGCACATCAGAAACAGCAGTGAATGACCATGAACATCACCTTATATATGGGGACACGGGAAGAGGAAAAGCTACGTGCAGGAGGGCTGACCTATGGTTCTGTAATGTAATAAATCAACTAATAGTTTTTTTGTTTTGTTTTGTTTTGTTTTGTTTTTTCCTTCTCATTTGTGTACAGCTAACGAGAGAACACCAGGTGGCCCTCTCCTCCATCACTTACATCGGCTGTGCTCTGTCCATCTTCTGCTTGACGATCACGCTGGTCACATTTGCTGTGTTGTCGTGAGTGATTTTAACTTAATACCTGCTGAGAATCATAGTGCAGAAAAACCAAACAATGCATTTCAGGCCACTGATTTGGATTCCTTTAGGTGCTCTATAACTGTCCTTAATTCGACCCTGCACATGTATTTGTAACAGTTGGTTATTTCTTAGTTACTTTAATTTCCCGAAAAGGGGTGGTCTCTATATAGCGAGCTATTTCCATGCTATGCATGATTTTATTTTTTTTTTAATGTCCATGTTTTGCCATAATTCAGGAATCTTGTAAAGAGGCTATAGAGTGTTTGATCAGGAGCTAAAGGCAAGCACAGTATCAGCAAGGACTGCAGTATCACACACACTCTCCCCACTAGATATTTCTTGGAATTGCTTGGAGTGAAATGAACAGTACTTCTTTCTGATTTGCAGCCATCTTTTCTGTAAGGCAGTGAGTGTATTTATAAGCCATGTAGATGTGCCTGGACAGGAAGGCTCAGTCAACATTAGACGCCTCATTTTTGTTTTGTAAAGGTTGGTTGCAACTGCATCATATAATCCACAGTTATTTTCAAGTATCTTTCTGTTCTCTGTTGGGCGAGAGTACTAATGTGTTCCTTTGAGAGGATGAAGGACACTATAGGAATTGTGAAATTCACTCTCTCTCATGTTTAAATCCTCTAGATCCCTGCACCCTTACACCTGTAACATGACAGCCCCTTTGCTGTGCTTTCTGCGCTGGGAAGGTTTTTGCTTCCCAGAGAGGGCACTTACGGCCTCTTTGCCTGTTTATGTTTCAATAGTGACAGCTGAGTTTGAGACCCAGCTAGGCTTGATACAAACATTTCTGAAAAAAGCTTTTATAGAGGTTTCTGTTTAAAAAATAGAAGTTCTGACAAGGGGTGAAATAATTCATCCAAGGTTGCGCAGCAGATTGGGATCTTAACAAGGAATGTGATTCCTGTCTCCTTCTTGTTAAGCACTAAACCATGTTCTTCCTATGCAGGAGTTCAAGTTCTGATTTCTGTGCCTAAGCATGTCTTTTGGATGTCCTGTTAAGAGGCCAGTTTCTAGGAAAAAGGGTTTGCTGAAACCCAATAAACTGATTGCAATGTTTGTTTGTTCCAAAAAACTTATTATTTCCAAGTCTCAAGATCTGTGTTGGTCATACTTGGATTAAGTGTGCAGTGTGTGGCAAAATCCAACCTAAACAAGTCCAATGTCTGCCTATCTGGCATTGCTATTGGCATACTTAATCTATGGGGAATGATCTGCTCCATTTTTGTCTTGAGTGCAAAACTGGATGTTAGAGTGTTTAGAAAGGAAAATGAGCAAGAGAAGCTGATACTGCTGCAGCTGGGCTGAAAACTCCTTGAGAAACTGCAGGCAAACAGCACACTTGGAAAGAGAGTTTGGACCCAGCTGACTCTCACAGTGTTAAGCACCCCACCTACACACAGAATCATTCAAGCTGCCAATTAAAAATAATTTGATTAGGTTTTCACTGGAGAGCAGGGCCTCATTAGACAGCTGAAGTGAAATTTTGCAATGCAGTGTTAGCTGATCATGAGGTAAGTGGAGAGGAATCTGGCAAGTTCTTTGCTACTCTGTGTCCTGGCAAGGATGGCTGCTTCCCAGGGGGGCAGTCCTGATTGCCTTCTGGGCAATGACGCTCCAGTTTGTGACTACATGAAGCTCCTTGTTAGAAAGCCATTGGCACCAAACAATGCAACCTGTCTCTGGGTTACTTTTAGGACATTTTTTAGACTCCCTCTTCACTCCCTTCTCATGGAACACTGGCTGAAACAGCACTGGAAGAGCAGGGATGATAGCAAGCCATCATCTGCATCGAGTCTGTGTCATCCTGCTGAAGGGGGCGTGCACGATGTATCACCACCTGTTGCAAAACTCATCACAATGCAGTGTGATGCAGTGAAAAGATGGGAGTGGGTACTGCTGTCCAGAGGAAGCACTGCCATTCATACAGCCAAATGGTACAGGTCTCTCAAAACAATTAAAGCTGCCAGTAGGGACTGGCAGGCAGCATGGATCGAAAGAGAAAAGTTGCAGTCATTACCACTGTTCCATATTTTAAAGAAAACAATAAAATTATGCAAAAGGCCTGAAATGTTCAGATAAATGTTTTTGGTATATACTTCCTTTTTCTGGAGTACAGAAGCAAAAGGTAAGAAGGCTGCCAGGAAACCATGTCCTTGTCAGATTTCCTGCCAGCTTTTGCAAAGACAAGAGAGACAAAGTTCATACAATGTAATCATGGTCAGTGCTCTATCAAGACGGGCATTGCCCGTATGTGTAAGCAGCTATATTTCTTGTGCTAAGAAGTGACACTGGTAAAGTTAAAACTATAACGGGATCCATTTCAAGTTCACTTACTCTGAATACAGGCAAATCTCAACAAAATAGAAATGGAAACTTTGTGGGACAGTCTGGGCTAGATGGTGCAAGATGCTGAATACTTTCTGTGAAGTGCAGATCTGATGTCCCTCCTTGACAGCTCAGCACCATTCAGAATCTAGCCCTTTGCTAGTATTCCATCACAAGTCATTCGCAGAGCTAGTTAATGTGCAAATCAGATTGCTGCTGTCTTCCAGATAGTGGCAGAGTAAACAATAAACAAGGTAGATACCACTCAGTCCTGGTGGGAAAAGTGCTGAAAAGATATTGTGGTAACCCCACCAGGGCAAGAGAGGGAAAGCAAAACAAAATGCTTTCTGATAAATCATAAATGTGTTCATGTTTCTTGGAATGCTGTCTTATTCACGTGTATTTCTGTCTTCTGCCAGGTCTGTGAGCACCATCCGCAACCAGCGCTATCATATCCATGCCAATCTGTCCTTTGCTGTCCTGGTAGCTCAAATCCTGCTTCTCACCAGTTTTCAGTTCAGCCCTGGAACGGTAAGTGCAAGAGAGAGAATGGCTGCATTTTTGCAAAGCATCTGCATGGTGTGAATGCCTCATGCAAGAAGGTGTCTGTTGCAGGTGAGATCTCCCATTTTTAACACGCCAAAATTAGCCAAAAATGCCATCCCACAACCTGGATAAAGCTTTCTGTGAGTTCAGTAGTGTTATAATAGTATCTGTCCATGTCTATTTGCAAAACAATTCTGTATTGGAGAAGGTTGTATGAATTTTGTATTTAGGTAGGGTGGTAGTTTATTTGTATTTCTGTTAGGTGATTATTTTTTCCTTCTTTCTTCCATCATTTTTTTTTTCTTTATTTTTTTTCTTCATTTTAAAAAGTCATCTTATTCTTGATGGAAGGTAGTGAGCTTCCTGGTAGAACTTTCACAATTTATTCTGCCTTCTTGGTCAGCAAAGCAGAAGGTCTTTTTGCTGTTGTTGTTCATGAAGTTTTATTTATGTGGTAGAATATGCTGTTGTTTTGAATAGCAGATTTATTGTTCACAATCTCTACTCTGGAAATTTAGATATTTTAAAAATAACATTCATGTTTATTTGACCTGAGTCATAATCAATGAGAAAGGTAGAGCAAGCATTGCTTACTTAGCCAGAGGTGGCAGAAAGCATTGCCTCTAGGTATTGTTAAGAGTTTAAACCAAGATCTTCAGTACTGTAAAGCACATATATACTTCCTAGGCAACTTGGGCAACTATTTAAACAAATGACATACATGTTCATATTGCTTATCTGGAACTTAAGCTTTAAGCAAGTTTAGGCTTTTTCTGCCTTATCATGAAGACCTGAACTTTAAGTTACAGACTGATTTTATAGATCTCCTACTGTAGGTGGGAATTCTTATACAGAGTGCCATGGTCTAAACCATCAGAATTGGTACCTAAAACATTAATTAGACTCAGTTAAGATGAGTATGCTAAGGTAACTATATTACACACAAGTGAAAATGATTTGTTCCCACTGTTAAAAAATAGGATTAAATAATGCTATTTTAAATCACATAAGATCTGTTGATGTAATGTCCCACTTGAAAAAGGCAGAAACAAAAACTTATTTGAAAATAATCTTCCAGTGTGTTCTGTTTGTGTAATGGGCAAAACTTGGTTGCTTCTCTGGTCAGCTGTTGCTCCATATTATTTTGGACAAGCAAAAAGGAGTTTCTACTATTCTTTTATTCTTCTCATTCTTAGTACCAGTAAATAAGATGTTTGCATACTTTTAATTTTGTCAATACAAAAGCTACTTAAATTTATATTCACCTCAAATGGCATACCTTGAGCTTCTGTTAAGTTTATAAATATTGTCTGCTTTTACATAGGTTATTATTACATATGGATATACAAACTCTTTGTAAATCTAAGTTTGCACTCCTCTACATATGAACAATCTTAACATCCAGGTAGGTCCTGAGTTAAGATAATGTGCAAGGGGGAAAATAATAGGGAATGGTTTCTATGAAAAACAAAATGAACACAGTGGAGAGCAACAAAGGATGTAACCTAAACCTGAAGACAAAGGTAAACCAGGTATTAAAAGGTAAACCAGGTATTAAAATAATCCTCTCTAATTAAGTATAGATCTAACATTCTGCTGAAAGAACATAGCCTGGAGGGCAACAAATGTTCCCTGAGCATAAGAGGTGTCTTATTTTCACAATTTCTCTTTTTGTAGCCAATCCAGATCCAGATTTTCAAACAATCCAGCTGAACTACTTATTTACACCTTACCAAGCCTGCATCACCTCTAGCCTTTTAAAATACTACAAAGTACTAGTTGCATTTCCTGCTTTTAGTTGGATATTGGTAGAGTTCATATTCTCCAGAGTCCTATTTCAGGGTCCACCTACATTTATAGCATGCCCTGTTTACACTGACATTTGTATGTTCAGTTGAGAAGAGGTAGCTAAGCTTGTGAAGCACTCACATTGACTCATGTTGCAATTTAATAGGTGCATATTTTAATGTCTCTTAAACCTCTTCAAAACTGACTTCACTTATATTGAAATTATTTTTTATGAAACCAGACAAAATGTATCAGGTACTCCTTTTGGAAGTGGTGTAGGTAAATTCATGTAACATCAAAACCTGTATTAATTTCTCATATGTTTACCTATAGGGAAACCATAATTAGAAGCTCTCTGAGCCTGTTTTTATTTACATCCAGAGGGGCTAGTTCTCCAACCAGTGATCCTTCCCATATATGATTATATTTTGGTGTGAATTGGCCACTATGTTTACCACTATGAATACTTTTTCTCCTTTAAAACCATAGCTCACAGAAAGCAAGCCTTTTTTATGCAATAGGTTTTCCAAAGTGAAACATTTCAGAGAGTCCCTGGATATTTCAGCCCTATCTCCTCTGTAACAGCAATAATTGTGTGGCACAATACTGTAAAGATCTTGAAGCTGAAAAGCATGAAGTATGTATCCGCTGCACTTTAATTTTTATTGTTATAACCTCTAGGGATCAGGAGCGTTGTGATTCATCCTTTTATTAGTCTTGTGTATTTGTTTCTGCATGCTCTGTTCTCACTAGCTTGGACATCAGTTTTAATACCTTTAATTGCTGCTGTAATTGGACTGCTGAATGGTAGTTTACAAAAAGAGGGAGGCAGTATGTACGCTAGAAGGTGTACTTAATCTTCTCCTTCTGCCAAAGGTGGGTATATTTAGTGCTAAACAGTTTATAAGTGCTCTGCTTGAGAGGACAGGTGGTACCAGTCTGCTTGAGGAAATGCAGTGCAATAAGGAATGGCATTGAATAAACAGACCATGAGCTCACATCATTTTCTTACATGACTGCCTTCAGACTCTCCATCCTTTTCCCATCTCTATCTCTTGGGATATTTAGTTTTTGATTCCAGATATAGCATGCAGTATTTCCCTGTTAATTTCAGAAGTATTGTTTAATCATTTGCAATTTATACTACAGCATTTTTCCTTTTGGAGCAATGTTTAACTTACTAACCACAAAACTCAACTTCCACAATAGGACTTTGATCTTCCTAATGCATTCAGGAACATCTTTTTTTTTTTTTTTTTTTTTTTTTTTTTTTTTTTTTAAATAGAAATTCTCGATTCCTAACATCAGTAGTTAGAGAAACAAAATGAATTTATTTTGTTTGTGCTATAGGTATCTACGGAATTTGAAGACTGTGTATCAGAGTAGCATAAAGACTGCAGGGAAGGACATTTTCAGTTTGCTTTTTTTAAATGCCATAAAATTGCAACTCAAATTGGAAAGGCTATTACAAATTGAATTTAGAAAACACAAGCAAATTTAACCACTTGCTTTAAGACTGTCCTCAATAAAAAAATTAATATTAATATTATTATTAGGAATAATAGTAATCTGTCTTTCTATAAGTATCCTACTATACGTAGCATGCATCCTATGATACAGAGTCACCTAGTTGTTTTTAATGTGTATTGTCTCAGCTTTGCAATGCCTCTTTCAAGAAGGCAATTCTGTCATTTGAGGATGTTTTCAAAGTAGTAAGTAAGGGATAAATGTGAAATGAGTATTATGCAAAATTATGTATCTCCTGCAACTGTGCTTATTTTTATTTTTCTGGTGTTTTGTGATGTGTATTGCTTGGCTACTCAAAAAAAATTGAAAGTATCCATTTGACAAGAGTAGCTTGTAAGTCAGCTTTATGTTGCATTTATATTTTTGTGGACTAATCTTCTGGTAGAAATCAAAAGGCATTAAAATTGATTTCATTGCCTTTTGAGAAAGTTAACTGGAAAGGTTTTTAAAGTTTTTGTCAAGAAGCAAATCTGGTTTAGTTTTATGTCACCAAACATTTTGAAATACTAAAACACAGATCTCACTTACATGAATTAAAACCAAAGTTATTGCTTTTTAGTACATGTAATCACAGGGGATTTGCATCGGAATGTCCCTCTACTAGCACAGAACCAGCTGAGTAAAAATGAGAATTTACTGGAAGGCCTCAATTTTTATTATACTATCAAAGTTCCAACTTTTTATTTTCAGTAGCCTACCAAGTACCAAACTATCAACAAAAAGAAAAAAATGCCACCACAGACCAGCTAAACTAATACGACAAAGGGAGCTACTGATTAACATCTTGAAGACCATTGTGGCAGCAAACTGATTTCTACTGGCAATGCTTCCTCAGCACACGGGATCCCCCGGCCTGGTTAGCTTAATATGACTTGTTCAGATGAGAAAGGAAATCCTTGAAGAAGACAAAAAAATCTTTCTATAGACCACTGCAAGCAACTCCCAGAATTCTGGAGGTGTCATAGTAGGGATGTTACAGCTACAAAGCAGAATGACCACGATCAGTATGCTACAGGCCACAAAAATCAAATAAAGCTGGGACTCATTCCAAGAACATGTTTAAAATGTACCTTAACTGAAAGCAAACCAAACAAGGTTACAGTGTGGTAAGATCACCGGCAGTCACATCTGTTCAATTACTGTATGATGAGGGAAACCACTTGTGGTGAGACATCCTCGAAAAGCAATTAGTGGGGGAAAGGAGAATGTGCTGTGTGAATATGTGAGGAGTGGGAAGAAGAAAGGGCTAGGTTTCACTGTTTTACAAGGTAGGCTGATAAGAGACTTGTAAGAGATGCAAAGATCTCTTTGAAAGGATGTCTTTGAAGATTAACTGGGGAGAGCTGCTATGACAGCCCTTAAGGAAAAGCCAGGCCTTAGGCCCAGGCTGCGTTTCCTCTAGCCCACAGCAGGCTGTAGCAGGACTCAGGAGGACATTGTTACTTCTTGCATCATTGCCGTTGTCATGGCATTCCTCTCTCTTTTGGGGCAGCATTTATTTCACTTCAAAACATGTAGTTTACACCAAAGCAGATAGTCCAGTTTCCACTGGGTAGGCTTACTTTCTTGATGGTATTTTTCTGTTGATTAAACTTCTCTAATAGCTCCTATTGCCAGTATCTTGATGGCAGGCACATAGTGCTCCAGGAGTCACAGAGGATTTGAACTGTCTGTAAAGACCCTACAGAGAAGAATTTCAGTTCTTTGCCTTAATCACTAAGTGTGTTCTTGTCAAATATGGCTTTGTGTACAGAAGGTGCATATTTCAGACTCAGTAACTGAGAATTCAAGCAGGAAGGCAAACTATATGACCACCGTAGGATTTGAGAGCCAATTACAGCTTGCTGTAATTTTTTTAAATCTCTGTATTAGTGTTGCTAATAGAGGAATGTAAGAAACTTTTACAGATTTTCTAACCCAGACAGACAGTAGAATGCAATGTGATTTAACCTGTGTGTTATCATATTTTTAATGTGAAGAACATCATAGAAGAGGGAGCAGGGTACAGCACAGTGTCTGTACCTTCACTTGTCTGATTTTCTTGTTTACTACAAACTCAGAAACAGGTGCTGAATCTGAAAATTTTTAAATATTGTATGTACTTTAGTAAGAATATCATTTATGCACAAATAAGCAATCAGTTTTGCTTTCCACAGCATGTCTGGCAATGGATTTTTGTTGTTGTTTGTGATAAGGTAAGAGGATTTGTTACTCTGCATATATCTCAAAATGCTATAGAAAAATAGTCCTCTAATGCTTTGTTCTTTAAGAATGTTTTACACCGATGATTTAACATAAATGCAAAAAAAAAAAAAAAAAAAAATTGCAAAACCAATATGACTGCATATCAAAGAAGTAATATATTATTATTTTTTGTTGTTGTTCTTAATCTAGCTGCCTTGCAAGATCTTGGCCATTCTCCTTCATTTTTTCTTTCTGAGTGCTTTTGCATGGATGCTGGTGGAAGGATTTCATCTCTACAGTATGGTAATCAAAGTATTTGGGTCAGAAGAGAGCAAGCACTTATATTATTATGGAATTGGATGGGGTAAGCATTTAGGAGCTGCTTGCTTTTATTGTCTTCACCATGGAACAAGATTATATTCAGAAGCATATGTAAAAGAGTGATCTTATGATCTGAGTTTGCCTTACTGAGAGTAGGTCTTAATCAAATGTTAATATGTATAGTCCCTAAACATAATCCCACTACAGTAAATTCTTTGATGTCACTAGGCCAGATCAATCCTAAATTAGCAAATCAGTAGGAGGAATAGGGTAGGAAGGCCTCACTACACTGGTAAGTTCTTTTTATTGTCAGTCCCCAGCTTTCTGTCGTTAGTATATCTACTCTGAATACAAACAGAAATATTTAATTAGAGATCGAGTGTCAGCAGCAGTATGTGCTGCTTTCAGCAGCAGTATGTGCTCATGCTCTTCTGAGTAGAGTTCTGGGTCATTCCTTCATGATCTTGATGAAAGTACAATAGAGATAATTTATATATATATCCCATAAAACTTCTGCATATTAAATTCTGCAAGTCTGGGGAAAGAGGCTAACAAAATTGTTTTAAGATTATTTGGTCTGGCTGTAAAAATTAGGGTAAATTTGTCTTGAATACAGCTGTCGAAAGTCAAGCAAATCTTGCACTGACCAAAAAAGGTGGAAAGAAATTGGAGACAAGGATGTTTCATCTCATGTTAGTCAAAACAGATAGTTCATTTTTTCATTCTTTACTTTTATTTGAAATGTGAATGCATTTGACTTTTGCAAGCTCATAGTTCCTGGAATAATGTCAAACTCCAGTCCTGAATTTAAAAACCCAGACACATTATTCTTATTTAAGCAGAAGATCTGGTCTGTGTACATGTATTGCAGAGTCTCTATTAAATGACGAGTTGAAACTTGAGGCACAAGTTGACAGGACATGGGAACAAAGAACCCCACACTGACCATCACTGATCTGCTAATATCTGCTGAGATTTCTGAGGGTTATTACTCCTGTAAAATGAATTCAACAGTAATCAGAGAGACAGGGTATCAAATACATAGAATTGATTGACATCTTGGGTATTATCTTTAGTCCCAAGGGTGCTGAAATTGCATTAAAGCCTGCAGTTGTAATTCAAAAGAAGAGAAATTTGAGGAAGGTGATAATATTCTACCTTTAAAACTACCTTAACTACCTTGAGATTGATTGGGAAAAAAAAATACTGTTGCCTTGGTGATTCAGCATAACCCACACAGATTATCATAATAAAATGTTACTCACCCACCCATCTGCAGGATGCTGATGATACAGTTTGTGATACTGGAGATTCTGCTGTAGCTCTTTGACCTTAACCTGTTTACCTATTCCTGACAATTTCCTTTCCTTTGGGGAGCACCTTAGAATGGAGATTTTGTTCCAAGCTGGCAAAAGATTTAAGCGTTATTTGCCATCATCATAGACTTCTCCATAGATATGGTATAATATAGAAAAAGAAAAGAAAATCATACAAAATTAACTTCTACAAAACAGATGGGAGAATATAATTTTACCCATCAAGTAAAATAGATCTTTTCAGTATTGGAAAGAAATGTATTTTCATAAGTGTCTAATCTTCATCTTTCTCTATAAATTACATATGTAGCATTGCAGAATTAATGTCTTAAAATTGCTTGTTTCAAACTGTCTGCCTCAGAGTTTCTAAAGCCTGTTTTTTTTTTTTTTTCCTACATATGCATGACACAGAAGCTTTCAAAATAGAGCTCACAGATTTACAGGCATTTTCCATTTTATTTACCATTAGTGCATCAGAAACGTAAAGCAAAATGGATTAGATATGAAGTTTAATGCAAAGAAGAGGAAGGAAACTGGTAACCTATCTGATGTTCATTTTAGGCTTTGCACTTCAGGCTGTACTTCAGCTAAATTTAGAGAATTCTGTCTGAACAAGGATGTGCTATTGGGCTTCCTGTGCCCAGCTTTTCAGAGTTTATGCCTACTCTGCAGGCTGCATTTTGATGCTGGGTTTGTGAGGTAGCTTTAAATTAGCTGGCTTGGGGACCTGGAGAGCTCAAGCTGCAGCAGCACAGGGATGCATGTAGGATGATTTGCCCCATTTCAGTGTGACTCTGTATTGCGCTGGGACTACAGAGATACAGATGACACCACTGCCATAGATCAGCTGCCAGAAAGGTGTACTAGAACATTTTCATCTGATACTGTGCTCTGGAATGCACAGTCTGTTGCATCATAAATTTGGTGATTGTGGATAGAGTTGGTGAGCATATTTGTAGCATCTGCTAACCGAGAAAACATTCAGATACAGTGAAGAACCATAGCTGTAATTCTTTCATGGATGATAACCAGTGCCAGCACAACATTAACATTACCTATTATGGGGGTAGACTAAACTTTACAGCTCTTATGCAATTATTACTGCCAAAAGATTAAGCAAATACATTTACTTTTGTGTATAATATATAATCCATATTAATTCTTCAGTCCAAAATAAATTTTATGATCCCCTTATGCTAAATACATTTTTTTCAGCCTTCCTGGATTTTACTGAATGATTGAAAAATATTCCAATTTCACTGTAACAAAACCTTGATGCTGCATCCAATGCCATCTACCATTTAATATCCTGTCAATGCAAAGAAAAAGCAAACACTGCAGTTTAGGTGCACAACATTTCACTATCACTGTCTTAACACATCTTTTTATGCAGATGACTGCTCTATGTTTCATCAGCATAAGTTTTATTATCTTCCAAAGGAACTCTGTATTTAATTTTCTTCTTCACTGCCATTTAAAATTGATAAAGAATCACACTAAATCCTTTGAATATCTGGCTTTTGAGTTGGGGAAAAAAATATACTTCTAGCAGACTAGAAGTATAAAGGAGAGTTAGTCAGGCACAAGTGTTTTTGCTTCTGTGACATGTAGGTAGAGCTTGTTTGCTACAGGAAGACAACTTGCATCAGAAGAAAAACAGTGCCAATCAACAAGGTTGTATCTACTCAGCAATTGGGAATCATAGATACAGGCATACCTGAGAGCCAAGGTATTTCAAATACCCATGGCAGAGAGAGCTTCAGCAGATGGGCTTATGTTAATGCATAATTGCTCTGTTCGATATAATTATTGCTGATTTCTTTCAAATATGTATAGGATTTTCCTTTCTTAAATAGACAGATGTAATAGTAAACTTGTATCTTGCCTTTGCTTAATTTTTACACAAATATGCTTTTAATGGGTTATTTCTGATTTGGACAAGCATGGGAGAGCACAATCCAGTTCTGGGATTGTTAAATTCCACCCTGCAGAATGTATTTCAAAGTAGAGTGCCTAAGCAATACCTGTAGGTGCTGCTTTTTATGTATTGAGCAACTTTCTCATTTATAAATATAAGGTGTTTCTATACACAGTCATTAAAGAACCAAAATACTTCCAAAAATTATAGTTCTGCCATTACTGGAAAGTTTTGCAGAATTTTATGAAGATAATTAACAAGATTATGAGGATAATTAGTAAGATTAAGCAGAATTTTCTTGTCAGATAATTTTGTATAAGCCTTGTGCAGAAGCCCTGAAGAATTTAAAAGAAAATTGAAACTTCAAGCTATTGTGTATAATACTCTGTCTGGGACCTGGTTATTAAATTCCATAAGATGATAAAAACCCAAATCTTCATGTTTTATTAAATCATACAGGAGTTAACAGACAATCATTAACAGACAATCATTTAGTATTTAAAGAGATGATGTTGCACTATGTTCAGAACCATTGAAAAAAAAAAAAAAAAAAAAAAAAAACTCGCTTCCTTTCCAGCTCCTGGCCTGGAAAGCTGTGCTAAAGTGGCACAACAGGATAGCACGGTGCTGAGGGCCAGCAGCATGCCGCTACCCCTGGCAGCAGGACCGTAATCATCTGCCTTTGTATAATTCCTGTGTAATCCCATAAAGCACTCTTCCACCTCCCAGGATGCTGCATACTGGAACTGTCAGAACCCATCTGGAAACGTCTACTTTAAGCACGGAAATCTTGCAGGGCTATTATATATTTATATTAAAATAAATCTTGGTTGGGCATCTGAGTGGGATCTTAATTTGCTTTGCTCTATTCATAATTGTCTCTCACTGCTGTGTGTGATGCTCTAGACAACTAAATGTCGCCATTTCTATCTTCTTGCCTGCTAGTCATGCACCCCTGTGAGAAACTCATCTCCGTTTCCTAGTTTGTTCTGTATTCTTGAGCAAGGTGCACTTACTTGGGGGAAAGAGGTAAAAATAAACTTGATGTTGCTCCACAGGATATCACTGCTCAAATAGCAAGAGAGAGAAATTACATTAAAAAAAAAAAAAAAGAAAAAAAAAAAAGAAGGGCTGAAAAATGACTGGTTCTCAGTGAAACTAGCACTAATTCAGTTAACCCGTTAAACTAGTGCTTTATTGAAAAGTCATTTTGTTTGTCCAACATTAATTGATTAAAACATATTGTAGTACAAAGCTGTAGAAGGATGTTGAGTTAGACTTGATTATAAAATCGCTCTGAGCTGTTCTGTTGTCCATGCAAATTTAGCTGAATTTGCAGGTTTTACTGGGAGTTGCACTTTTGTTACTAATGATGCTCCACCTTTGTCTTTTCACAGGGTGCCCATTGGTGATCTGTGTAATTTCCACAACATCATCCCTAGACAGCTATGGAGAAAATGACAAGTGAGTATGAAAATGGTTTCATTCCAGGTACGATAAGGATGAAAAGTCTGGTGGGAAGAAGAACACGTAGATCTTTTAGCAGGGCTGTAGTTCTGCGGCTTGCTGCTGAGGAGCAGGGGAGGTTGCCTGCTTGTAGTGGTCACTGCCTCCTACCCTGGGCACTCAGTGTGAGCTCTGCTCACCCCACGCACAGAGTAAAGCAGGGACTGAAGCATTTCTGACAAGGTGAGCATAATCTTTGATAAAAGATTTTTAACCTCTTGAAGAAAACTGCAGTTAAACGTCTGTAGATCTAGGATGGATATTGTTAAATAATTTTTTTAATAGTTCAATTCAAAAAGAAAAGCAAATTTATCTGAGAAAATACCATAGGATTCAATCCTACCGCTATATAAGTGAAAGTTTGGGAAACAGGGATATTTGTTGTATGTGGTAAACTAGTTTATATCCCCACCGCTGTAAGAAAGAAACGTCAAGCTGACAGCATGTTTCCCAGCCTTTTTCCTTATCCCCAGCTAGGCAAAGCAGGAAAGGCTTACATTTTTCTCCCACTACAATGACAGTGCTCACAGCACTGAAAAGAGTGTCTGTGATACAGGATACAGGACCAACAAACAGCGAATAAAACCTTTCATTTTTCCTGTGTTTCCACCCCTAATGCTATTTGAAGGCATGCCGGGGCACATCGTTGTCACAAATCACAAAGAGATCCTGCTTCAGAGTCTGAGGGGAAAAGGAGCTTCTTATTGATGCTCTATCATGTCTTTTGCTTTTAAAATTCACCAGTCTTTTTGCACTCTTAGTCTCTTTTTAAATTAATAACATTACTAATTAAATGACCATGTATTTCACCTAAAATCATTCTATTTTTCTCTGCAGCTGCTGGCTTTCACTAGAGAATGGAGCAATCTGGGCTTTCGTGGCACCAGCGTTGTTTGTAATTCTGGTAGGTAAACCGATGGCTCCTGTTTCATATTGGATGGATGTCAGCCACCCAGCAGAGCTCAGCTGAAGGTCTGGTCTCAGTCTTTGTGCCAGGCCAGTGAAACTTTCTGAATGATAGAGGTGAATGATCCAGAATTACTTTGTTCCTGCTCCAATTTTTGTGTTTTACTAGGTTGTGTATTGGTTGATACATATTAATTCTCACACTATTCTTTTCACTATTCCAAAAATAAAATGCAACCTGAAATACTGGGGCAGCCTTCTTTTGAAAAAGTCCTGTTGGGGCCATTAATAGCTGCCCAGAACTGAGTAATCTTGGGGGTTATACTAGATCTCAGAAAGACCCCTGAAAGAAGAAGCTCAGTGGTTTGTGTTTCGTATATACCTGTAGACATTCAAAAGCTGATTCCATCCCACTGGTATTTGAAGCTGTTGCTTGTGCAACGCTCACTTTTCTCGTGGAAAGCTGAGTACCCTCAGTGAAGACGATGGTCAGCAGGGATTGTAAGCAGCCAGCAGCTGGCAGGAATGGGTTTAAACAGCAGCATGAGCTGCCACCCCTTGGGCAAGCTCTGGGGAAGGTAACAAGCAGCCTCCACGTCTGCCTTCTTACAGTGATGAGGACTTTGTGCTCTTCCTCCGTATTGGGAACTTGATGTTGGGTGTGGCAGCGTGTCCAGCTGATTGAGGCAGGGCTAAGGCAGGTTGGCAGGGGTTCAGGTGCTGCTGCAGACATCTCTGTCAGCTACAATGGATGTCACCTCTCCAGGGAGCCTGCAGGTTTGCGGCTGCGATGCTGAGATGTAAATGTTCCACAGCAGTTTAATTATGGCCACACATTAAATTACAGTGAGTTGTGGTTTAATCATGATGATTACTTGAGGAGTCAAGGGTATTTGCAGGAATTAAGTGGGAGATTATTCCTCTACAGCACTATTTCCAATACTATAATTGATCAGGTTGTCTATGATTTTTGCTGCAGGTTGTAATGTCAGAGTGACAACACAAACATGGAATAGACCCACTGATTAGAGAAATTAGGCTGCCTTTAAAGCTTTGCTAGATTTGAAACATGAGCTGAAATCTAAACCAGAGTCTGTGCCTGCTGTGGCATTGAAGGAGGGTCAGATAAAATAAGATCCGGACTACTTGCGTGGAGGAACATCAAAGGGAGCCAGTGACGCTGCCTTGTACTTCCCCAAGAGAGACAGCACAGGCACATCCCCAGATTTCTCTGCATAGAGAAACCCCAGAAATCCTGCTAGCAAAAATATCTCTGCAAGCCAAAGAAAGGCAGAAGAGCTATACATATAGAAGTGCACTGAGCACTTGTGCTTGCCACTGCATGTCTCTGTAACCATTCAGGAAGCAGGAGGTGGCTCCTTGGCTGACCTGTGCCATCACAGGCAATTTTGTGCTGCAGATGAGTTGACACCCTAACATTTGCCTTGAGACAGCAAAATCAGCAGCTCTCACAGCCCAGCGTCTTCCACCGAATATACAGCCTCTGAAAAACTAGACTGTATAAACATATATAAAAACAATGAAAACAGTTGCAATATCGATGTGGCAGAAATTACCTCACGTTAGAATATTAATCAAATGATTAATGGCAACACTGGAGAGTCGCTGTGCAATAAGGGCAGATTTTTATTTATTTTTTTAACCCAAGTGAAATCATATACATGTAAATAAGAAACACTTATCATTGGATTAGAGTTGGCTAAACAGCTCTGGACTTCATTCCAGCAGCTTAATTTCTTGTTGGCCTGTACCTTTGACCTTCTGTGAGCTTATATTCAAGGATACGTAAATATTGATCATTGGAGAGCAACTAAAACGCTGTAATATTTGAACATCTCCTTCTCACATTAGCACTTGCTTTCTGGCCATTGTTCAGCAGCAAAGGAGGAAATGAGATGCAACCAGCAAAATCAAATGTCTCTCAGCTGCTGTTCAAAGATAGTATTAATCAAAACATGCTAGATAGCGAAGCACTTACTCACCTGAGTGAGCACAGTCTTCAAAAAATTGTATGTGTAGCTGCTTGCTATGAAAGTATGGGTTTAACTGTCTGGCTCTCAGATATATTATTTGTGCAGCTCAAGTTATATTCTTATAGGGATACAAATATTTTGTGAAAGAGAAAGAATGAGCTCACAAGGTTGATCTGTGTAGAGCAATTTGTTAAATAGTCTAAATCCAGCTCTGCCCAAAATAGCAGCAAGCTGGCTGACAAATTATTTTCTCTGGGCATTGAATACGCTAGCTGAAAAATATGTTAGCGCCTATAGGGAAATAACAAGGCTAAACACTATTTTGTGCATGCATGTGTGCCTGGGCTTTTTAAGTAGAAAATTAGCTACTACTTGTTTGAACCAGTGTTTAGCTCTGAAAATAAGCCTCAAAAAGCATTTTTTGACTACTTTCATCCAGTTTCTCTCTGCCAAGTAAAAGGATTATGCCGTGCAGAAAACAGGGGGACTGCTTTCAACTCCCACTCCCTCGAGACTAGGCAGACTCGCTCTACTTTGTCCTGCCCCAGCCTCACAGTCGCTTCAGACATCATGGAGCCTTAAAACAGAGTGATGTGGTAGGAGTGTGACTGGGAAAAAATACACATACTTTTCTGGGGAGTAATTCGCAGAACCTCCCAGCCCTATATGGATTCCCTTACCAAAAGTGCTTTTTTCTTCGGGTTTGAGGAAATAGTTAGTTCCTTCTACGTGTAGGTCTTTTGGCTTCTACCTGCACCTTAAGGTTTAAGGATCACTCTCCAGCCCCAACTCCCCTGCTCCTAGCCACAACACCCAAATCTCACAGGGCAACTTCACAAGAAAATTGTTGCAATTAATTTGAAAATGAACCTCATCTCAGCCAATGTTGGCCTGGGAAAACATGTCTTCAAAGGATAAAAAAAAAAAGCAAAAACAAAACTTGACAAAGCACCTGAATTTTTGGAACAAGACAGTAAAAGCTTCTGGCAGAAGGCTTTGTTTGTTATCAACCATCTGCTACTGCGGTGTGTTTCCATAGATATGGCAGAATTAAGGAAATTCTGCTGAAAGCATCTGTGTACACAGAGCAGTGGGTGTGCTACAGATGGAACAATCCATTGTTGGGGTAAGATTGGGCTGTAGTGGCAAGTTCCTTCTATTGTTTTCCCTGTCAGTTGTTATTTTCCTGGTGCTTTTTCACAAGACCTTCTAATAAACAGCATTTTTATGGAACTAAATGATTGTAATTAGCATACTGCTAACACAGTTCTGCGCTGTGAGGACACCAGCTTTGTAACCAGTATCTTCAAATGGGGCTGCATCAATTTGGATCCCAGGCTGAGCCTGCCATCACTGGCTTCAACTGATGTTTATTTATGAATATTGAATATACAGAGAAAGATTTGCTCCCTTTATACCTGCTGCTCATACCTGAATTAGTAACTTCTGTTAACCTGATGATATTTAGTCATACCTTTATGTACCTGTGCAGAATTAAGTTAATTTTGTATGTTGAATACTATTTTACTCTGCAGGTAGTCCCACTGATTTAAAAGTGGCAATCTGTGTCCTTTATTAGTCATCATTCATCATGGAAGAGGTGATGGATTTGGCCCATAATGTTTGAAAGTGTTGAAACAGTAGGATTCTTCAGGCATTGAAATCAAGTACAAGCAAGCGCTGTGGTGGAATAGAGCACAAATGCACAGATCACATCAGCAAAGTTTCTCTGTTTTTCTTATTAGCACTCAGTTATGAGTGATTTTACTATTTTAAATTGAATTTATTCATTATTTTAAAATTAAATTTCTTATCAGTTTACAAACAGGAAATCTTGAAATGCTTTTTAGAATGATAGGACAGATTATAAGAAATTAAAAATGAGGGATTAGTATCAGAAAAAAAAAAAAAAAAGTAGAAGTCAAGAATCTGTCCTATCTTTTATTTAGTATTTATTTTCTTGTGTATTTTCTTTCCAGCCTCAAAAGTTTGCTTTGGTATTCAGCTCTGATTGGAGCAATGTTGTATGCATTAACATGAAGTCATGCACAAGAAATCCACAGTAACTCTGTGCAGTCTATTCAGTCTGTAATTGGTCTGGGATAGCTGGGAGTGGCATCAGGCTTTCCAAAACCATTCCCCCAGTTTTTAACATCATTCTAATTTAATTGGATCTCTGTGTATGGAAATGCATAATGATGTGTCCTAGCAATGGGCTGCAGCTCCAACAGCTTGGAGGGTTGGTGTGCTACTAGTGATGTCATATTTAGTATAAAATTAACTCGCACCATTGGAGAGTATGTTAAACCTCAGATTGGAAGAGCCAGTTATAACTCCCTGTACCATTGCCCAAAACTGAAGTGGAGCTTAAAATAGTTTGTGGTTTTAGAAGAAAACTGGTCAATGGATTTAATTAAGGCAATATGTTTTATCCATTTTTTTCCCCTCTGTGCTGCCAAGCCTATTCTTGGCTAGGATGCAACACACCACATCAGAGAGTTTTACTCAGGGGATTTCTGCACTGCACTACAGAAACAACAAAAATCTCAGGAGACTTGGACGAAAGCTGGGTGAAAACCCTGCAAAAGAATAAGTGAGGGAAAGAATTTGTCTCACTGTTTCTATTCCAGCTTTGTAAAAAAACCTCAAAGACAGCAGGGCAACTCTTTGAAAAGCTAACCAACCTAACCTGGAGTTAAAGATGTGTTTCTGCACCTCTGTGGCAAATGTCCCTGATAGCTGTATTCATTCTACTCTTTCAGGGAGACCCTCGAGAAATCCTACTGGGTCAGTTGACAAAAGGCTATAGAATTAGGTGTTACAATTGTACACAATTCCTGCAGTGCAGACCTTTTATTTTTTTTTCATATCTCTGCTCCTCTAAGCAGGGCTGTATGGTCAAGAAAACAAAGTTTGGCTCATGTTCTTTGTGTTTTTCCATGTCCAAAAATCTAATCCAAATAATTTTTGATAAGAAGTGTTCATATTGAAAGAGATTCTTTTTACGTATTTAACTCTCCACCTGATCTGACAATTTTTAGTCAGGGGAAGTTGTCCCCAGCGTGATCCAGAGCTCCCTGATGTCACTGGAACCTTTCCATGGGCTCTGGTGGGCTTTGCCTCAAGCCTACCATAAGGGGAACTGGCAGCTCCTGCAGATTTTGCAGAGCTGCAAGTGCCTGAGGTCAGACCAGCTGCCTTGAAAGGAGTCCTGTGAGTTAGGAAACGTGTGCTATTGTTATTAGCCATATTTTTTTGAAAAATAAAGTGTGGTCAGTGCTTACAAGAAAAAAAAAAAATCTATGTTCTTGTGTACTTTTAAGGCAAAATAACTGCAACTGTCAGGCAATCTGGCCTTTCAGAAAAGTAAGAAGTATGAGCTATATACAGTTCTTTTATCTAAATGTTTATTCTCCTACTTTGAATGTTCTGATATATGCTAAAACATAATGAGTGTTTCATCAACTAAGCATTCCTCTATTAAAGTCATTGGCTAAGTATTTATTTCAGATGCCAAAAAATCACTAGAGGAGCAATTCAGTGGCTCTATTTTGCTTTCCAATTACAAGGACAGTGGAAATACCTCCATGCTCTGATTACTGAAACATTAACAAAAGAAGACATTCATACCTTATCTATTTATTTAGGCTGCAAGAGATTACTCTAATTTCTCAAAATACCTAAACAAAAATTTTCAAGTGCTTTAGGAAATTTAAACATAGAACGCTGGGACTTGAGCATAAGGGCTGGTTGCTAATTTTACAAGTACCTTATCTTTATCAGCAGACAGATCACAGTCCTTCCTTCTCATCTTATAAACATGTAACTAAAGCACCCTGGACAGGATATGATTACACCGGCAGCACAAGAGGAGTTGCTCAAGGCCTTTTTAAATTACAACTGTAGACAATCCAAAATATAAAGGAAATTAGTTTCCAATCTCTCCCTCTCTCTCTCTCTCTCTTTTTTTTTTTTAAACAATAAATTAAAACTCAGCTAAAAATGCAATTTTTTGCTTTAGCAAACCATATAGTTTCTGTGTCCTTAGAGGCTATCTTGTAGTGTTCTGATGACCACATCCTAGGGTACATGTCCAGTTTGAGTGAAAGTTTGCAAGATTCTGAGTATTCCTTTGTTGATGCTTATTATATATAACTTTCCTTAACTTTGGTAAGATGTAGGGAATTCAGAACATAAGGAATGAGGAGTCTTGATTTCACTGCAGTTTACTTTCTTAGTATTTTTAAACACATTACATATGCATAATCTGCATATTTTTTAAAATGCTATGCAGAAAGTAAAATCTAGGAAAATCAGTCTAAAAAGAATTAGGAATGGAATAGAGAGTGGAGTTAAGTGCTTGTGAGGTTGGCAGGAGCATGCTGTTTACAGTTATCAGAAAAAGGGTCTGTGCAGCAACTGTACCAAGTTGAACTTGTGCTGTCTGTGAGACATCTGCAAGGAAATGTCAGTAGAGGAAACCGATATTTTAGGTAAAAGACTAAAGAAGGCTGATGAAAGATAATGTGTCAGGAAAGAAGTGGAAGGTGTAGAGAGGCATTTCCTGTGAAATTGTCATGAAAAGCTGCATCGAAGATGATTGTTTGGTGGACATGCAGCAAAAATTGAAGAATTTGGAGGAGAAGCAAAAGAGAAATGTAACTTGTTCATATTCATCATTTGCTCCTTCAGTTAATGCACATATTTAGCACATCAGTGGGTTTCTCAGGAATGCTTGCTACTGCCTTAAAAATATTTTCAAGATATGATTTGGTGGGAGTAGGGAGAATGATCCCAAGACTATTGAATTTCATCTCTTATTAATCTTTGTAAAACCAATTGAATGAGTACACTTGTAATTGAAAAGTTTTTTGATTCCACAGAGAATTCTTTGGATGGGGAAAAAGCTGTGGGAGAAATGAACTTTCACAGCTATCCTTATATTTTACAATAGGTGATGATCTACCCTTAGGAATCTAAAATTTAAAGAATTGTAAGATTTGAAAAATGGCATGAGAATGATTATTACCAAGTTAAACATTCTTTAGCTCAACCCCTCTCCTCCAAAATTATAACATTTATGTTAAAATAGATTACAATTGTTGAGTTTTAACGAAGCAGTAGTACTATATTGAATTCTTTCTTTACGTTCTTTAGTTCAAGAGAGCTTTGTTCTTCCCTTGTTCTTAACTCAATGCGAAATACAGCTTTGTTGCTGATGTGTAACTTTGGACAGAAAGGGGGAAATATGTCTTTCAACTTCACATTCTCCCCCTCTCTTTTTTCTTTAAACCCAAGATCTCTGCAAAACAAGACAGTCTTTGCCACATCTCCATAAAATGATAGTTTTCTTTACTTCTTCACCTGTGACTCCAGAGCAAACTTTCTTTTGTTGCACCTTTCAGTGTTACTCTTTTCAAGATTTCCTAGATTTCTGGTGGGAGTTCTTTTCATTTTATTGATGTTTCTGCTGGCCCTGACATAAAAAAGAGTAGAGCTTTTGAAGAGAAGAGTTCAGACTTAACATATTTTCCTCATTGCTGGTTTAAAATAATCTCATGCTTAAATTGCAAGCAGACTTTGGTAAGAAACATGAATTATACACTGTGAAGGCTATAAGTCTGAGAGAAGTGTTTTCTGAAGCCTGTGCACATGCAAGCACAAAACCAAAGATCACACAGACATATACTGCTGTTCACTGAAGTTCTTGTCTAATTTGTCAGCTGCTGGTAGATACTAGGGTATTTATTTGTAGAGGAGGGATCCTGAGCACTTCAGTTGTGAATCAGTGTTTCTGTCCAGCCTTATACTAAAGAGGTAAGCTGTTCTGGAAGGAAAAAATCACACAAGGTGGAAAAGCTACCCACTTTTGGAACAGAGAAATCCACTGCCAATGGAGGTCGGACTTTATCAGTCCAAAGTTGGAAAACTCTTTTGCCTATAGAACAGGCAAAATTCCTATTTTCTGTTGATTTGCACAATACATACAGTAGACTCTTAGGGCAGTTTGCATCTCTGACACATTTGGTATTTGATTTCCTGACCAAGTCTTGTTCCTTCTTCTTTTTCAGGTCAATATTGGTATTCTCATCGCTGTCACAAGAGTTATCTCAAGAATCAGTGCAGACAACTATAAGGTCCACGGAGATGCCAATGCTTTCAAGTAAGTTTTTGATATTCAAAATATGTTATAACAAGTTAAGAATCTCACACTAGCAATGTCATATCATAGGGATATGAATCATGGACTTCTCCCAGAACACTGATATCATTCCTCTTTAGTAAAAAGCAAATGAAGTTGAAGGCAGCCAGTTAATATATTTTACAAAAGCCAAATGCTGCATAGGATAAAACCTATAGTTCAATGTGAGCTAAAATGTTTTCCTACTTATTACAAGTTTCCAGCATTTGCTGATTCATGATTTTCCTTTTTATTAATGGAGACTTTCCTCTTCCTACTATTTTCAAAGATAAATCCTCCAGAGCATGATTCATCTGTACTTCGGTATTGCAACTATTCCACTCTTCCAGAGGATAAACCTTGTTTCTAGCCCCAGTTCAGCAAAATATTTAGGCATATGCTTATCTTTAAGACTCTCTTGATAATGCAAAGCACAGAGACTTATGCTGGATTTAAATGTGTTCTTAAATTCAAGTGTGTCTTTATATCATGGTGCTTTGAGCCTCTAGGGATGTTGGCCTCTTTGAGTGCATCAGCTTTTAAATACTACGATATCAGCACTAGAGGGGAAATTTAATGTAGACACATCACTGCATCTGAATACACTAGGACAAATTCTGATTTCTTAAAAAAATTAGGATTTTATATGGGTAACTAAGAAGATAACTTAATATATTGAATTTAAACTGCTGAATATTCCATTTTGTGACTTGTATCTCCTAAAGACATTTTAGTCCAAACATAATATACTGTATATAACTCGAGGAGTGTGTAACTCAGAATAAAAATGTGACAATGGTCTGTGTTTAATATTTCTGAGTCACAGGCTATTGTATGATAAGCTTTGGTACCTCTGCTCTGAAATGGTGTCATAAGGAATCATTTTTATGCATCGATTACTAATGTAATTTCTAAAATGCCATTAAGTTTTCAATATTGGTGACAGTTATCTAATTGAAGTTAGTTTCGCTACTGTATACTTACCCAACAGGAAAAGAGAAACAGTAAGTCTACACAAAAATCTGTAAGATAATTATATAGTACTGAAATGAAAAGACTTGGCATTAAAATTACTGTTTCAGGTTTGGCTGAGTCCTCGTGACCTTCAGAAATACAAAGGAAATACAGAACCTTAGGCAGCAAATAACTGTATATTGTCAATGCCAATTTGTATCCAGTATTAGAATTATGAAATAATGGAACAACCTCTATAAATAGCTACACTGATATCTCTATGTACTTAGATATTTCCTTACTTGCATTATAAAGAAGAGTTGATTCAACACAAGGTGTATCCTGCATGCTCCTATATGTATAAATATATATATATATAAAGCTATGTATAGGTAAAACTGTTTAAGGATGGTTGAGCTAGGAATAAGACAAAATGCATTTAATTGTGACTATATAATCTTAGTATAAATATTATCAGCTATAGATTGGGAATGGTGGAGCTCTATAGTAAAAATGTGAGTTATGTACCAAGTATTTGTAAAGCACAGTTTTAGGTTTTGACCTAACAATAACGATGGTAGTAGAGAAAAATAATAAATAACAAGAAGATATATAGGAAAATGATCATGGAATTGTTAAGCAGGAACAGGTTTGATAGATCATCTTTCCTCATAGAAATAAATTAATTCAATAAAATGTAACTAGAAGTATGTAGAGCATACAGAATATTGCTTTTTCTATAGATGTCATTACAGAAATAGGTCCTCAGAAAAAATCTGAAATGAGAACATAAATATCTGTCCAAATCTGATCCTAAGGAGTGTTTATAACCTGATTCAATACAGCAGTGAGGCAAGCTGAGTTTCATGTACAGAGGATGTCATGGAGAAGTAACTGGCCTATCTGTTGAATAAAGTCAAACATTAAGACTTTATAACACTAGATTTCTTGTCCTTGGTACTCTTTATACAGGTGAGAAGTTTATGTGTCTAGAGTGAAATCATCTGTTCATTGTACTGTTTTCCAAAAAGGAAGAGAACAAAACAAAAGTGGTTTCTGTTCTGACAGCTGCTTGGAAAATGTTTTTCATAGTGAGATGAAAATGCCTCCAACCACAATCCTAGATGTTGATTAGAGGTTGTTAACATGTGAGAGTGAATAAGCACAGCAAAATGAATCAGGGACAGAGAGCAGAGAGAAATCAAAAAAACACAATAAGCACTGTAGTTGCTGTCAAGAAGCTGTCAGCAAGGGCTACAAGGTAGTTTTTGAATCTACAGGTGCAATTGGCTCAGGGAGAAATCATTGAAGACCACAGACTGCTTTGTGTAAGACAAGCCTTAAATAAAGGGCCTGTCAGGCATCCATCTGGATAGTGCCGTTCATTTGACATTAGCTATGGGGAAAACTGGGAATATGTTAGAAAGAATATATCAAGCACTTCTTGGAAACACATCTAAATTTAAATGGCACAATGTGATTTTGGTGAGACAAGAAACCACATCATCACCATATGATAGTTCTTTGCTGTAGTTAAGCGTTTCGTAGAGCAGAAGGGGATTTTTTAGGGCTGTGTTCATGGTCTCAGAATGGAAAAGAAGCAAAAGACAGAATAAAGAAAATAAGAAATGCAGTGTAAGGAGCTGTGCAGGGGAAACCTGCTCAATCTAATAAAGTTGTTAGGGGAAAAAAAGGAGAGATTTCAATGCATTATTTTCAAGCTGGAATGAAATTTGAGTGAAAAGTACAAGAAAAAACTCTAAGTTTCTGTCTGCAATGATTTACATGATAGTACTTAAACAGTGGGGTTTTGAAGGTTACAAGCGGTAACGAACTGAAAGGAATAGCAAATCTGGCTGGAGACTGGTGAAAGTGCCTGGACAGGAGTGCGAGAGAGGTGCCAGCCGCCTCTCCAGTATTTGTAGCTGCCTTTTGCATTTAAGAGACCTCGCCCCTGCAGCAGCTGTTGAGTTCAAACGATGAGCAGTCCTAGGCATAGAGGCCTGAAAACCCAAGCCTCCAGGTTTTACAGAACAGGCCCATCATCAGGCTCGCCTCTTGCCAGGCTTTCCTGCCAAAGGAAGAGTTTAGTCACCCCGACAAGGACCAACTTTCACTCCTGCTGGCAGCCTCAATGGGAGAGCGCCCGACCTGGGCTCATCTCCCTGAGCTTTAGAGCTCAGCAAAGCAGACATATCCACCTCCACCTGCACTCCCTGACAGGTGGGTAACCGGGTGCTTCTGCTGTGCAATTCATCTCATCTGTTCGAGCCACTTGTCCTAAAAGTTCTGATTTCTCCCCAGTGAACCCAAAGGAAGACTAGATTGCCCAGCTCCTTCTCGGACACCGCCTCTGTACACTCTCAAGTTAGGTGTGATAACTCACACCTCTGAGGCTGTCAGCCCCAAGAGCAGAGATTACCTTAGCAAACTGTCAGAACAAAGATGTGGTTATGAGCCGTGATATCAGTTAGAAAGGATATTTATTGTTAGAGAAGCGCTAGTGCTGGAGCGTATTTGGTTTCCCTAAAGATTAAGTTACTTGGCAACACAAGTGGATATTACCAACAAGGGCTTGTTTCTCTTGGCAACAGACAGCAATAAACTGATGTAATTATTCAGAGTAATTGTTCCTGATTTTCCATATGGCAACAGGTCCTCTCAAATGCTGACTCAAATGTGGCTACAAAACATGCACCAGGGTGAGCTGGTGCTCAGCTCTGAAGGCAGCTTCCACCGCACTTCGTGCTAAAAAGCCAAAACAGAACAGGAAGGTGTTAACAACATTTCCTTTTTATCATAAAATTAATTAATTCATCATCCGCCCAATTCACATTCTGCCCAGAATAAAGTGCAGTATATTATGGACTAATTGACCTTTTCAGCTTCAGATGTTGCTTCTTCTAATGAAGATATCAGACCACATCTTCCTGATCATTTTATTTTAGTTTCAGAGACATAGACAGGTGTGAACATGTCTTTTTCTTGTTGTTATACATTTTTTAAAGACAATAATAATATCCCAACATAAAATACAGGGTAAAGTGAAGAAAAAAAAAAAAAAAAAAAAACATAAAAGAGTTAAGTTTATGATATATACATTTAAAAAAATAACCTCAAAAATTTAAGGAAAAAATAATTTCATTAATTAACCGGTATACAATCAGATGCTAATTAATGCCTTATAGACTCCTGTGACAGTTTGGCAGTAACTAGTTGGTCATTGTAGGATTTGGGTATGTGTGTAAATGGTCACTTTTTTAGCATCTGAAACTTCAGCTCTGCAAGAATAGTTTGCTGGTAAGAGATGAGCAAGGAATTATGAAGAGCTCCTATTTCTTCTTTGAATTTTCTTAAGAACATGCTTTTTACACTGATTTCTGAAGCATATTGAAAACAGATGTATAGAATATGAGCTGTTTCACGTAGTTGTTATTGATTATATTTGAATGTTTTATTAGCTGATTAGCTATTGACTCTCAGCAAACAAATTTTGTGTACTAATTCAGATGCAGCTTTCTGAGATTTTTTGGCATCCAGGGAACACATCTTCTACCAAAAAGCTAATTTGAATATTTTACTTTATTGAATGCTGAATCAAATATCTTGAAAATTTAAATGCATATACATGTTTGTTTGCACTATCTGTTCTTCTTGACTGGGCTTCTTGACTTCTATTTAAGGAAATAATTAATCTTATGTTTGAATTTAAACATCTGAGTAGTCTCTCTGAACTTAATGCAATTAAAGGAGATTAGTTTAATGGAATTGCTCATGTGCATGAAGAGACCCATGATTACTTTTTTGAGTTATGGACCACTTGAATTTTTTTTTTTTTTTTTTTTTTTTTTTTTTTACTTATTCCCGCTGCATTTAAAATCTTAATTCCTCTCTTAGTGCACTCGTTTACTCTGGTTAACAACTAAATAGCTTTTGTCTTGCTGCTCTACCTTCAGAGCCTCATTGCTGTGTTTACCTGGGAAGTTACTTCTCTGTTACAGTGAGAAAAGATGTCTTATATGACAGTGTTTTAAATATGTGCACATTTTATTACCCAAGAGAAGAAACTCCTCCTTGCTTAAGTCTATCACAAGCAGGTTGTTTGATTACCTGGGTTACCTGGCTACTGAATTACAAGGGTTGAAGTATAATACAATTTTCATATACCTTAGTTTGCAATAAGATTATTAGGAACTGTAAAAGCAGAAGAATGCAAAGCACGTCTCTGTGGCAGTAATAGCCATTTTAGTCTAGAATCGATGATATCATGCTTAACCACATCACTGTGCTTCTGCAGCTAGTTCACTTTTGCAATGTATTGTCCAGAAGAGACAGAATTTCATTAACTTTTTCTTGAATAAATTGCCAACTCCAACTCATACTCAATACATTCTCACTGCTTGCTCTGAAATGGCCCAATGAGTTGGAAAAATCTGTATCATTTTTATAAAGTGTACACTTAAGAAGGCAGTGAACCAGAAGTGATAGCTATCATAATCCCCACAGAGAAAGCAATTACAACATAATTAGAAATATTTCTTATTTTTTTTACCCTATTATTTCTTTCATTTTACTCATTTCTCTCATCCCTCAAAGCCTGATCCTCGCTCTGTAAAATAATGAAACAGTCTCTGAATTCTCTGTCGAGGGAAGGAATAACGCTTTCTCTGTTTAGTTAAATTAATGACTGAAAAATGGAACAAATGGCAGTAGCTGTGGTGCATGAGAGCAACACTGGGCGTCAAGAAAAGCTCAACGGGGCAAGCAAATCATGTAAGTTGTGTTAGCTCATACTGCATTTTTGAATGTAGCTTAAACCACTCTGGATGAAACTGAAATCTGGGTACATGGGTTTAATGCAAGTCTGTTACTTCCTTTGGTAATTTGGAAAATAAATAAATAAATAAATAAATAAATAAATAAATAAAAAGTTTTCCCTTTGACAGATACAAATACATGAGGGCTGTCTTCCAACAGCTCATGATGCTGCAGACATCTGTATGGTTTAAATGTGTAATTGACCGTTCCAAAGCACTTTGCGAAGCCATCTATTATATTCCAGCAGCACATCAAATGCACAGTGGCAAATTGCTCATCCATTTAATCAATGATCCATTCCATGCCGTGACTCCAAATCAGTATTTTAGTTTGTTTATAAACATAGTGCCTGCCTTTCAGCCCAGTCACCTTTTGTCTCGGATAGCACTCCTCCAAGTTAAAGCTGCTAACTTAGGTGCTTTTAAGTTAAGGCTTTATTCTGCAAGGTACTGTGTATTAGTTGCATTTTGTTCCTGTGATTCAGTGCCTGTCTCATGTCATTTGCAGTGCAAAGACTTTTTTTTTTTTTTTTTTTTTTTTCTGAGGATTATTTCCAGCTGTTCATTTTCACAGGATGCACTTGTCAATCACGACACTTGAAGCTCTCCTGAGAGGTCTCCTACAGTAACCTCCCTACATGACTAAATTCTACACCTTTGCAATACCATTAGAGAATTTCTTTTTCTCTCCCCACCTGCCTTCAAGGGTTAGGAACAAGTTACAATCTGCAGTCAAACTCTTCTGAAAGTCCACATGGATTCAAGATCCGTAGCACTAGAAAATCTGTTCTGTGCCTTGCTGGCAGATGCTGCAGCCGCAGCCCTCAGAGACATGGAGCCCCTGCTTCTGTGTGCTCTGTTGAAAGAGAAACGAGCTTTTCCCATTTGCTGAAGGAGAGCCATCAGTTAGAAAGAGCAGCCTGGCAAGTCAAATCTGCCTTCAGCGATTCTTTTTCTTGACAGTTTCTAACTGTGTGTAAGAAATCCTGTTCATTGAATAGGGCTTCAAATACTGTGAGTGATGTACCTCATGGATGCTCTTGGAAGGAGGAGGGGGACTGGCAAGAAAGGAAATAATTAAAATGAAAGTATTAAGCAATGACAATTAGAGAGCTGAAGTGCTACTGCCAGTGATGTCCTCAACAAAATTAAAATTTTGGCTCATTTAGTATGACAAATACAAATGCCATTTGGGTATCTCCTTATTGGATTCTGAGATTCAGACTGAAAATACATGGGTCTGAATGCTGGCAATGAGGGTATTAATGAGGAAGCACTAACCTTTTAGTTACCATAATGACAGTAATGGTAGTGCTTGTTTTACCACAGATGCTAGGAATTGGGGCACTGGAGAGAAGCTCCCAGACGTGTGCTAGCTCAGGCACATTTCAGGAGGGGTGGTGAAAGTGTGTAAGTACATAAAACATCACTGCAGAGAGGAGGCTGTTCTCCAAGAGCAGTAAAAGGGATGAATAGAGAGAATCTTAAACTGATGTAAAAATTCAGAATCTTCTACCTTCCAATGATGGGAGCAAAGTAGCAAAGCTACTCTGAGTTGATCACCAGGAGCTGCTGAGTTTGTGTCTTTGAATGGCTTTCAGAAGTGGTTGCACAAATGTCTGTCATAGCTAATCCTGGTGCCAGGAGTGACAAATGATCCTGTCTTGTGGCCGAGCTGGAAAAGATGATATTGTGAGTCCTTTCACAGATTATTTTTTCTTGGTTGTCTTCTTCTCAGCCAAGATTATCCTTTGTGGGAATTGGTTTCCTTCTGTCTTTTCTCCTTAAAAAGGATTTACTGCGCAAGGGTGAGCAGGGCCTGCTGACTGTGGGCTCCAAAGCAGCAAGCAATTCTGATCCTAATGTGCTCCTTTCTTTCTGTATTAGGCAGGGTAGTAAAGACACAATGTTAACAATGATAAAAATGGGATGAGCGAAAATTCATACTGTCTCTGTCCCTAATGTCTGCACCACCAATCCCCTGGGAGGGAAGTGTTAGCAATAGGTTTCTCTGCATAAGGTTGGGATTCCTGAAGTGCCCCAAACTAACACAACTAACTCAGGAACACTAACTCAGGAAGTATCAGACAACTAATTCTATTTGGCCTCTCTGAAAATGCTTTAAAGGTTTTTGGGGTGAAGGTGGTGGGGATGCCTATGCACATTGGTTGAAAAGGTGTTTGGTTTGGGCATTTGTAGTCTAAATTCCTTGTGGATAACACATGTGGCACAACAACAGCAACAAAAGATAAATAGCAGCCATGGCTCTACCCTGCCTCATGAGGCTTGAGACATTGTAAGAAATCTCTACTATAATCCATTGGGCGACTTTCATTTTTGGGACAGATAGCACATATTTCTTTCTGATTTTTTTTTTTTTTTTTCCAGTTTTAATACCTTCAACTCACTGGATCTAAAAGTAGCTGAGTGAAAGAGAAATGAGTCTTGGAGGCTGTGTAAATTGTTTTATATAACAGGGTCCATAATGTATTCCTCTAAGTACAAAGGATACTGGGAAAACTTGGTATTTAAGAGGTGCTGGATTTTCTGAGTATAAAGATATAAGACTTTTCATTGCTGATGCTTGTGCACATTTGTTTTCATAGCTGGGTGTCAGGACAGAATGAGGTTTATTAAAACTTAGTTATTAAATCCCTACGATGAAACTTAGCTCTGAGCACAACAGAATCAGTAATGGAAGGGAAGGGTATGAAGGGAAGTGTCATACCAGGATACTGTTCAGCTATTGCTCATCTTGAGTGTCTAGAAACCTGTGTTGTGCTTACTGATCCATGATTGAATAAATCCCCTGATCCCATCCTATCAATCCCTGGTAGATGTTAAGAGCAGTTGCTGCAGGTGAAAGCTGTTCTCTGCAGGAGCTTGAGGCTACACTACATTGAAATGGAGCCTCCTTAAGTCAAATTGGGATTTATACGGCATTTAATGAGGATGTAACTCTGGGCTGGCCCCATACCTAAGGTTGCGTTGTTCCTGAGTCTTTGCAGTGTACACAGTGCCAGCATACACAGGAGCTTGGTCAAAGACGCTGCTGGTGATAATTGTGGCATATAGGAACAACACGGCTGGTTTTGTTTTGTTTTGTTCCCCCCAAATGTCGGAAGAATAACACATTTCTTTACCTTATAATTTGACTTATTCATAGCTTTACCTTAAATTCTGTACATCTTGTACATCTTCAGCTGGTAGCATCGAGTGTGTGCGTTATTTTTCATTAACTGAAGATGCTTGTGCTGCTTTAATGGCAAATCTTCCGATGCTTTTACAGATTTTTTTTCATCCGATGGAAAGGATCAGTGGCTAGCCAATCGTCCCATTTGTAAATCGCTTGCTGCTTTCAAAGGACCTAATGCACCAGTGCAAATTCCCTCCCAGGTTTAGAAACTCAATTTTCTTGATGGAAACTGCCATTATTGTAGTTAAAAGAATCTTTCTGCCATATCAGTCATTAGTAAACTATTGTAACCGCTTTGCATGAATGAATTTTCTGGAAACGCTGATATCTATAAATATGCTCCAGGAACCTACTTGAACAGCTGTTCATTTTTAATGCATTTTTTTCTTTTTCTTTCTTCTTTCTTTTTTTTTTTTTTTTTTTTTTTCCTCCAGAGCATTGCTATTTACAAGCAGAACACAGATTGGAGGGCACTTCCTTGTATGCTAAGGACACGAGCCTCCTGGTGACTTGCTGTGTGATCTTAGTCACAAATTGCTTATTTATTTATTTATTTTTCTCTCTTTTCTTTGTTCTCTTCCTCTTTCTTTTTTCCCATGCTCTGTCAGCTTTGTAAGTCACATCTCTGAAGAGACATGATGAGTCTAAGGACTTCAGTGGGGTTCAACTCCTCTTTGTACTGCTATGGATTTGGACCCTGATGCCTGTTAGATTTGCAATAACAGAAAATGTTACCTTTTGAAAATCAGCAGTGGAAAAGAGCTTTGGAGTGCACTTTTTTGTTGTTGTTGTTGTTTAAAAAATGCCCTAATTGCTTTTAGATTTCAGTCCTTTAACATCTGATTTTAAGCCATGAAAATACCGGTAGCAGGAGGATTGTGTTGGGTGAGTCATTGCATTATGCCTGGTACCTGAGTAACAGTTAAATGCTGGTCGTTCATCATGAAATGGCACAATTCACCGTGAACAGCAATAACTTCAAGAGTTTTCTTGAACTTCTGTGTTTACATCCTTGGTCCAATTTATAATCCTAGAATTCTGTGTCAGCTTTATGCAGAATAAGAATAAGACAAATATTACAGTTATACCATCACATAAAGTAAAAGCCTATTTAAACATGCACCTTGTGCAGAGCTCTAGGCAACCATGTAAATCACTACCCAGTCTGACACAGGTCTTAGCTAAGTGTGATTTACATATTTTCCCGACAATGCTCTCACAAAGTAAATAAAATAAATGAAAAATATGGGTAAATCCAATAAAGAAAAGGTCCTATTTTAGAATCAGAAGTCCTTTCAAATTCTAAGATACTGTCCTTAGGTAGGTAATAAAATACCATTAACTGTAGAAATGTTACAGGTGTTTTGGAAATAGATATTGGAATTATACCCAATTCTTTTCTCTTGAAAAGTTGTGAGGCAGAAACGTATATTTAAGTGAAAGAAAATGAATTAAAAAATACACTTTTCAATTGGAACAATATTAGAAATAATCAAAAATGTAGTTAAGTCAGATGATAATTGAAAGCATGAGTACATCAGGAATAGTGATTTCCCAGATTGTCAAAGGTAATCACCCCATGAAGAGGCATGTTCTTTAATTTTATAGTGCTTATTATCCCCAGTGAGTCTAACGTACCTCCTCCAGCAGAACTCCCAAGTTAGTTGCATAATTTTAATAAAGATATTAAAAAACTAAGGTACATCAGAATATGGTAATAGAACAATGAGGCCTTGGCTGTTCTCATATGACTAGAGATAGTAATGGTCAGGTTACTTGTTCAAAAAAATAAGCAGCAATAGGCTGACATAAATATATATGGAGCACCATAACGGAGCTTGTTGTTAGCTGTTGTCTGAGCCCCCTGCAAAGACCAAGAGAATTGGCAAATCCTCCACAGACTAAAAAGCTCACAAACTAAAAAAAAAAAAAAAAAAAGGAAAAAAAAAAAAGCACAGAATCTACTTTTCAATTTCATAATGTATATGGGATCACAACTGTACTCAATACTGCAGCTTCTTGCTAAAGCTTGAGACAGTTTCCAAAAGCCGAGAGCCTCAGACACAAGCGCTGGCATTGGGGTAGGTCCCCACGATCGTCTGCCTCCACAGGGACCATGGGCCAGCCAGCCATCAGCCTGCAGACCTTCTGCAAAATACCTCAGATGGGTAGTACAAGACAGCCTGAATGCTAGTATGGAAGTACAGAAGTTTTCTAGCTTTTCCATTTGCAGGTAGGTCTTTGGAGGAGGTGGGAATCTAGCACGTTAATAAAACATTTTGATTTCTACAAACTAGAAAATACTTTGTAGGAATTTTTCTGACCTCTTCCTGGGCTTTTTTGTAAGTAATACAGCATCAGCTATGACATTAACTTTGATAAACATGATAAAAGCCATATGTTGCCTAGTTTCTTTAAAACCAATTTAATAAGAAATTGAGTTCCTCACATTACAACATTGCACAGCTGAATGCTTTTCTGCATTTTGTGTTATCCTCCAAAGCAACAGTCACTAACAAGCAGTTTGCAGAAACCAGGCAGCAAGGCAGCACAATCGTGGTTGTATGCTGGCAATTCTTTTTTTCCCCCTTATGTACATTTGAGAGAGGCGATCAAGCAACTATATGGCTATTTATTTGCCAGTACTGCAGTTAAAGCTCATACAAACCATTACACAGAAAATTACTTTTCTTTCTCAGTTTATATGCCTGATCTTGACAGCTTTGCTGCTCGCTGGTACCGTTACCATGGAAATGGAAAAATGATCTTTCTGTTGATATCATTGCATAATTAAGGGTCACTGATGCCGTTTAGGTCAAGAGATCATTTTCAGAGTTCAGATCCTCAGGGGGATGAATGTTGTCATTCTACAGAAATCCTGTGTACAGGATGATGTGATTGTTACTCTGTCATCCTAAATGAAGCCCCACTGACTTCAAGCTAAGAGCCAGAAATATTTACCAAATCTACAAATCTCCAATGAACTTGTGTCCGTGAGGCTGCTTTCTTTGGGCATTAACAGGTACACAAAACTACCAAGCTGTGAGGTTTGTTGCCACTTGTCAGCTGAAAAGCGGTAGCTGGCTGTGTAATTGCTTCTGACCACTTGGAGTAGTGTGTAAAACACAATTGCTCATATTGGTAAAAAGCCTCCAGTGATAGAAAGTTGAGTCTCTTCAGGGTGTAGATGGTTCAGAAGTTTTTCCCTATTAGCTTCTCTTTAAAAGCTTGACATTTCTACAAGGGCAGTTAAAGAAAGGACAAATAGGAGTCTGTCCTTCTCCAGTGGGCGCTGGCAATAGTTTCCCTCCCTGCTGAAGCAAACTTCAAAACCCGAGACCCTTTTTAGGACACTTCTGGCAGGCAAAGCTTTCTAGCCTACTGAACATTTTTGTTGCTTGCTTTCAGAGTCTTTCCAGAAAGACCACACTTTTCTTGAAGAATGATATCCAAACCAAAGTGTGATGTTCCAGCTCAGGCATCACCAGTACCGAGCACAAAATAGGGGCAATCTATATTTTTAATGTATCGTGTTGCTGGTTTGACACTGCAGAGCAAAAAGAAAAACAACTGCAATGGGATTACATCACTGCCTGCAGTTTTACCAAAATAAAACAAAACAAAATGGTTTTATAAACTTTGCCTTTCATTAACAATATCATTAATTAAATCAAGCTAGCTCCATGCAAACACCTAATCCTATGTTTTAGACAACTCCTGAACTGTTTAGGAAAAAAAGGCCACATCTGCATTATCCCCAGGGTTCAGCAAGCCAAAATAGATGTTACGCTGCCATACTATTCCCATTTATTTTCCCTGTATTTTTACACAGATATTTTTGAAAGGTCTGTCTGCCTATGTTTTCTGGCTCTCTGAGCAGATCTACATTTTGATACACCCTTTCTTTTTCCTTCCGTGTCCCCTCTGAAGAAACCATGCTCTTTCACATCAGTATTCCAGTCATATGAATAGTTCCATCAAATCTCTGTTATATAAGGAAAGTCGAACCCTATGAGGTTCTTTTCATAACTTCTGTAATTTGACAATCCCTCTTTATTAGCACTGGGTCTGTCATCTTGGTTTACTGCCGGGAAAACAAAGATTCATGCTGCATGATATAAGGACTATAAAAAAGATTCAAATGGTTGTAAATCGTGCAATAAGACTAATTTCAATATATTGTTTCAAGATGACTTGTGGCGATTTAGCCAATTAAAAATAGTTAGCATTGGGCTAATGTAGTTCCTCATTCTGGGAATACCCAGGGACAGGGTATACAAAAAGCTGTCATGAGATGGAAGAAGTCCTGCACTGGGAGCTTTGAAAATGGCTAAGACAATGGAGACTGCAGTGGAAGAAATTATTAGGTGCAAATGTTGGAGAAAAAAGTAGATGACATGTAGCCCAGTCCATCTGGCACCCACAGGCAGGATCTAGCCCTTTGAGACATTTCCATTGCTTTGTCCTTGGAAGAGACAGGTAATGAGTTTTCTGGGAATAAGCTGTCGTAACAAATTCCTTCTCCTGGGCTGAGTCCAATGCAGTGCTAGGCACTAGGTCCACATTAGAGAAAGGGGAGTATCTGAAGGAACATCTGTTTTCCCATATGCAGAACCAGAGCAGCCAAGGTCGGATTATCCTATTAATACGATGCTCCTATAACGAACTTTATGGTCATATTTTGTCAATTAATTATTTGATATCTATTGTTCATCTGTTCTACCACCAAATAATTCCACAGCCTTTTTCAGCCCAGGACTAGCTCGTTGCTAACTGTATGTGTTATAAACAAATCCTCCTGCATAGTTTTTGTTTTCTGGTTGCGAGACAAAATGCTGCTCTTTTCTTGAGTGCTTTCTCTGTAAGGTGCAAGCTGAAAACATGAGTGCTATTTTACTTCTGGAAACAAACCCTCCCTTAGTGATGACATGCAATATAAAAAAGACCTGGCCCATTAAAACATTACAATTTGCTTTCTTTTAAAAACAACAAATGAGTCCCTCCAGACACACCAATCAATCTGCTTTTGTGATTATTAAAGAACCCCTAAAGTGAAAGCATGTAATATTTTCTCTTTGTTCTCTCTTGCTTTCTTCAAAATAATTCCAGAATCAGCTTTCAAGAAAGAACCAAACACTGCAAGAGATACGGAAATGAATAGTTTGTGTTCAAGAAATTAATAAATCTAGACAATTGTAAGGGTCAGGATCTGCTCTTTTCCTTTTTCTTTTAAATTGCTGTCATTTTCCACATGGGTTTCTGAGAATTTGATTATTTGGTCTTCTGGCCATGGCCATCAATACCATCTGCTGGGAACTTTTTTCTCCTGTCAGTGAGTATTGGAGTCTCACAAAAAGCTTTTTCAGCAGACTTTTTTTTTTTTTTTTTTTTTTCCCTTAAAAAGTAACATATGACTGGAATAAACAGCCCCTTACTCGATTTAGTTACAGAAGAAAAAAGGACCATTGATGACCAATTTATTGTAAATGCTTGTATGCAAAAGGACTATGTAATTGCTAGCATGTGATGGTACTTGGCAGGTCTTAAACAATCATCTAACTGAAAATATTTATTCTGCTCATTATTTTAGGGGTTATTATGGGGAAAAGAGAAAATATATCCTCAGTTACAGTGGGGCTCTTCCTAAGGTTCAAGTGATGCTTCAGTAGAAACAGAACATGAAGGACACCACAGACAGACACAAATGCGGAGTTTGGGTGATTAAAGCAACAACTCACTAGCCACAATTCCCAGTCACCTTTTAAAAAATGAAAATGTCTTCACCAGGAACAGAGGAGCTTTTGGGTGTCTCTTGGGAATGAATACATGTACTACTGGGTATCCCATGGTGCAAAGACTCACAGTGCAAGTAGTATCTTTACCTCCTGTCCCAAAATAAATTCTAAATACTCCTTGGCTGGATGTGGGACACTCTTCTGCTTTGAGAATAAGCACTTATTATTTTCTTTGATGACTCAATGGCAAAGTTCATTGGAAAATTAGCTTTAGCCTTGCTCCTGGGATCAAGAAGCAGAGAATGCTGTCTCAGCAGCACAACGAGGGAGTTAGTGTCAAAAATATTGAAGAAGGGGATTTTTGACAGATCGGAAAAATCCCAAGTACAGTTCTCCTGGGGAAATCCTCACCCACCAAGATCTAGCTTGCAAGGACATTACATTTTAATTTTCCATATTCCTTCAATGGCTTGAGTTAAAGACAAGGGGAAGGACATGTTTTAGTTACGTGCTTATGACTTTTAAGATCATGATGTGATGGAGATGATGTGGGATTTGATCTGTGACAGGCCTTAGGAAGGCATGGATTTCTAAATCCTTAGTTAGGGGCTGAAGTCAAAAGCCAATGCTGCCAGCCCCTGGGATTGCCTCTCGGCATTGAAATTCCTGCAGTACCTCCATTTCTGGTCATGCCTCTATTTTTGTCAGGCTTGATGAGGCTTTGAAGGGAGACTTGAATTTCAGTCCCTGCTTCACTGAATATTTAATATAAAATAGGAAATATTAATAAAGCAAGGATTATGTAGGACTCTTCTCTCTTGGGTGAGTGCCTCACAACTAATCTCTCTGACCCAGTGAATATTTAATATTCAATACAAGCAGAAGTGGTTCAATAGGGGAGAATGAGCATCAAGCAGGTGGTCAAAATGTTCTTCTGGAAAAAATGGGAAGGGCAGGAGGGTGATCTGAGTCCAGACCTCCTATTTTCTGGACAAATGCTCTATTGACTGTCCTAGCCAGTGAACAGGGCCTCATCCCACCTGTCCCACAAAAGGTCAGAGCTTAACCCTCTCTATCTGTTTGAAGGAGAGGGCTCATACATAACTGCAAGGACAACTCCTCCAAACACTGACAGCCACAGTGAGAAAAACAAAACGGGTCTTGGGAAAGGCTGCAGGACAGCGCGTAAGACCGGGCCAGTGCTCCCTCCACAACTGCTGCCGACTGAGCAAGGAGACCAAGATTGCCTTAAATCCTATAGCGAGTCCAAGGTTATAGTCTGGAAATTCAGAAAGAGGAGCCTTTCTTATTTATCAGATGTACAGGATGCTAAGGCAGCTTTGAAAAGGCAAGGTAAGTATCATCGCCTCCACTTTACCGAAAGGAAATGGCAATTTAAAGGACTAATTTTCTGTCTGCACATCTGCACTTTACCAGTGACTTTTTTTTTTTTTTTTTAATTTATTATAGTAGTTCCTAGAAATCATCTGCAGTTAGGCTAGAGTCTGTGTTTGTGCTAATTAGAAAACATTTCTTGTGCAATCAGCCTTGTTGTCTGTACAGCCAAAACAAAATGTAGGAGGAGAAAAAGGTGCATGTGTATTGCAGGAGCACAGAACTAAAATCCGTGTCTGCCCTGTCTGAGAGCTCTACCCATCAGATTGAGATGTCTAGCAGAGCTCAGAGATTAATTTTGTTTAAAACAAGTGTACAAAAAACACAAGAAAACAAACAAAAAACCTACAAAAACAGCAACAACAAAACCCACCTGCTCTTGACATCACTTATACACATTATGCAGGGTAAATTGGTTGGTAAGTTAGGAGGGGACCCGTGGGATTTTGACTCCCAGGCCTGTGCTTTGGCCTCCCTGCTGCACTTCCCACATCACCCCCTCCGCCGTTGTCACCAACTTTGTTGTTTTTTATTTAGGACTAACAGGAAGCTTGACCCTGTATGCTCCAAATGGCATCAGTAGGCTTTGGGTCAGGCCCAAGACTGGTCTGATTGTTTTCTTTGATGTTCACTGCCTAGTTCACTCAAAAATTTGAGTTGTTATCAGTATTCTTCCATTTGTCTGTCTGAGGTTGGTGGTAAGTCATCACCTAACTCGCTTAGGGTTGGTTTTGTTCCTTGGAGAGACAGGTAATACCCAGGGAGTAATGGTACACAAGGCTCCTGCACAGCATGCCCACACCAACGGGCATGGGCCTGAGTGCTTGCTGGGCAGGGATGGGCAAGGTGTGTGCTGGAAATGCTGCTGAACTGAGTTAGAAACATTTCTGTTCACAGCCAGAGTTGCTGTACGTGGTCTCCCAGCAGCTCTCCGGCTGTCAGGTCAGAGCTTAGTGAGCGTTACAGGTACCAAATGGGAAACTGAGGCTAAATTTAATTTTTCAGGATGTTTGTCTGAAATGCTAGTTATAGGCTTTTGGACTTATTTTTTATATAAAGTATAAAGAATATTGCTGACAGTGACTAGTGAAGAGTTTAAGAAACAAGAGAGAATTTCAGTTAAAAGGCCTATTTGTCAGGGTAACAATTTTGATGAATTGTTGTGAAGGATTTTTGCTTTTATAGACACTGTTTCCACCAACTATTATATAATCTTGGCTTATGGGACTGAATTTAATTCTTCAGCAGGCATCATCACTGAAAAGTGGATGTCAGAAGTCTTAAAAGGATTAGTTCTTCATATATGCCCAATAAAATTGATTTGTGAATTAGGGGTCCCCTTCACAGGAGTAATAAAGTTTTCTTTCTGCAAGCAGTGAAATTTCTTTCTTGTAGTTGTCAGTGTAGTCATTCTGCATTGGTGTAAGATATCGACAGTGTGCTCAGGGCAATAACAGAAAAGGGCAGAGATTAAATAAGGGGAAGGGAGTCATCTCAATTGAGTAGAGCTGTTTCAAACCAATTGCAAATACAATAAAACTATAAGGTCCACCTCTGCTTTTAGAAAAATGTTCATAGTAACTTTACTAACAGTGCAACAATTTTATGTGATGTTAGTGAAGAAAATATCTCTCAGAGGTGCTGAAACCAACACTTCTTACGCACCATGCCCGCAATATAGCTATAGCAGTTATCCAACTCAGAACATTTCCTTCTGCCCAATAATTGATTAATGCAGAGTTCAGGGCTTCAGCTGGTATAAACCACCGGCTGACAGTCCAGAGAAAGATAGAAAATACCAAAATCCTACACTGAAAGAAATGCTAAAACTAAAGCAATCAAACAAAAGCCAAATGATGAAAGTTGGAGTGGAAGGTCTCTGGTGAGCAAGGTTTACTTCTCAGGAATTAGAATTAAACTCTAAGAACAAGAAAAAAGGAAGAAAATTGTATTTTCTTTTTTTCCACTGAGCAATTTAAAGTGTGAGTGCATGCTAAATGACAGTTTGACAAAGGTCCTGAAGAATGAGCTTTTTGCTGGCCAGGCGTACATAGTATTAGCAATTAATGGAGAAAGGGAACACTGCTTTTGTAAGAAGTGTATCAGAAAAAAAAATCTGAGGATTCTCACAGGACTCCATTGGCCTCCCACACAGCTGCATTCATGCACAAGTGCTCAGGTGAGTGGGACGATGTGAGAGCTTAGAGCAATGACTGCAGAGCAGCCTCTGTGCATGTGATGGCAGGACAGGCACTGGGCAATACCAGCTCATTGCTGCTTTCTTTTTGCAATAAACAGCCATGCAAATTAGAATGCAATCAAATCACACCGAAGTGGTTCTTGGTGAGCAGCACTTCAGAAGGCTCTGTAGTGCAGCTGCAGAGATTGTTAGTACTGGGCAGAGTGAGAAATATCACTAAGAGTAGCCTGACTTGATAGATAGGCTGTGTGCAGCCAGGAATATCCCAGGGGCTAGTCCATACGCACCAAATATAAAAATTTAATCAGACTCAAGATTGTTTTTGTATTTGACAGGTTTCTATATTATGAAGTAATAACAGGTACATAGGTTAAAAAATATACTGGCAAAAGGAAACAATAGAAAGGAGAAAAGAAAGCTTGTGCTGCTTTTGCTTTGTTCTTAATTAATTAATCCCAGGGCTGATCAGCCATTGTACACAGATGCAGAGACACAAAAAACTTACAAAACTTAGTGCTATTAGACTGCAGAAGAGCAACATTATCTGAGCTTTAAAAAGGATGTGCGAAAAACAGGCTGCTATTATGGTTCTGATTTCAAAGGCCAAAGGAGGAGAAGGGGCACGCAGGACAAATTTCAAGGGTTCTTTTATAAGGCAATGGCCATTCCACTTTCCAACGCATTTAGGGCACAAGGACAAAGAAAGGTTTTAGCAAGGTTTATGAAGCATTGTTTGGGCTAGACCCCATTATCTGCAAAGATCTGCCTCTGCCCCAAAGTGTGGGATCTTCATGCCACCAGTTTTGTAGACAGCATAAAGCTCAAATGATGGGAGTGACTTTTTTTTTAACATTTGCACAGTAAGTCATGCAGTATTCCTTCTCCAAACACAACATGCATTTGATTGCACTCTATATCTTAGTGTACTAGAACTAATCTACTAAAATATTCATGTAGCAAAGAAAAATGGGAATAAAAAAAAAAAAGTTTGTGCAGCGTGGTGGAATTAATGTGCCTACCAGAACATTAACTTTTGTATTTCTTAGATTTTTTTCAGTGATTTTTAACCTTGTATCCTTAATGGTGTTCTGACACAGCATTTTACATTTAGTACTTTTCTTTTTTGAAGTTCAAAGACAAAATGAAATAAGGATGGGGAGGGGTGGGGTAAATGGAATAAAAAAAAAGAGGACCAGGAACAATAGAGCTGACTCCTTTGCCTGGTGAGTAAAGGTAACAAACACCTTGAACTAGTAAGTTCATACATAGCATGAATTTCAAAGCAAGCAAATAATTAAGGTAATTTTAAAAAGACAATGAGATCTAAGTGACACACAGGTAGAACTGACCATTAGATAGTCTTAAAAGAATTTCACCCTCGAATGACTGCTTGTGTAAATGGGTGGATAGGAAACATGCATACATGTGCATGAAAAATCCCACACATCTGTATTTTGTTTTCATTTTTAGCTATGTATTTTTGCCAAACAAGTGGTGAACCCTGTGCTTAAAAGTGAGCAAGTGAGCAGTCCTTATGTTAAAAAAAAAAAGACATTTGTGATGTTAAAAGTTACTGAAAATCCAAACTATAAGAGCGATTTTAAGAACATTGCAGCTGAACACATAACTCAATTCTCCCACAACCTACAAGTTACTGATGAAGCTTTTTATGCTAAGACTCAAAAAGAAATAATGAAAACTTATTTCTGGCAACAATCCAGGTAGGGAAGATTATATTTCAAACTGCAAGTTTTATAAAAATCGACAGTGTGGGAATTAAAGAGAAAAATAAAAATAAAAAATGGTGGTTTGTAATGAAAAGTGTTTACAAGTGTAGCTGTGTTGGGCATACCAATCACCTGCTGTATTGGGTTAGAGGAGACTTCTAGACCACCATGGAGTCTGAATCTACCTGATCCAGCCTCTGGATGTTCATGTACCATCCCATCTGTCTGCTCCAAAGATGCATTTTCCTGAAGGCATCAGGGCTCTGTAGGTTACAGTTGTCTATCTGCTCGGTGCTTTTGCAAGAGGCAGTCTGCTGGCAGTTCTCCAGCATAGCACATCTCTTATGTTACAGTCGAGGTGATGAACTTTAATCTCTATAAAGAAAAAAAAAAACATCCTTGATTCATGAAAATAAGCTTCTATCACTTGGCTGATCTAAAACTGTATCTTCTTAAATGCATATTGTAATTAAATAACAGAGCTCAGGCTTTATTGTATTCTTTCATTTTCTGGCTGAACAAACTCTTTGCAGAATTAAATTAAATTGTGCAGAAATTTTCATGGACAAGGAAATTAAGATGCTTATCAATAGAGGTAAAAAAGATTCCTGATTCTTCCCTGTCCCAGATCTCCCTATAAACCTGAATCCCATGCAGTATTTCAACATACACTTTTAATCAAGTATATAATGAAGTGTGTGCTCAGGTCACTGAAATGAACAAGATGCCTTGGATCTAAGTATTTAATTAAAAGATTTCTTCAGTGAATCATGTTGTACAACACTCACATTTGTCTTGTGTTTGTTGTAATTATAAGTGGTCTCTTGTCATGCAGCTCTAGGCACTTCTCTCCTGAACCTGTACTTTAACCTGTACAAGGGGCTAAAAGGCAGAAGTACAACATTAATCTCCCTAAAACAACTTTTTCTCCTGTATAGGCTTCCGGCTAAATAAAAATCTGCTAATTTCTGAGACATTAAGCTTCTTTTGAGTGTGAATTGGCTTTTAGATTCTCCCAGATTGTGTTTCCTTTACTGTTTTCTGGTCTTCTTTATCTATAGTTGTACCATACACTAAATATCTTAAACACGTATTGAAGTGTAAGAATGTGCTCAAATCCTGTGGACTACAACAGGAGCTAAGTCCGTGCTTGTAAGCACTGTGGTAAATAAAGATCAGATCTGTGGTTCAGGGCATTTCTAAGCAGGGGCAGTTTCATTCCTTGTGCTTTCTGCCTTGTGCCACCAACACGGAGCTCATCTGCCACAGAGGAAGAGTTTGTCCTTAGCTGTCACTGTGAATGTGATGCCTGGCTGTGCAAAGGTTCAACAGCTATTCATCCTTGACAGGCAAAATAGCAGTGGGCTGCCTAGTTAGTAGGGTTTTGGCAGCAAGCATGTTTTGCCCTGTGGGATTCGTGAGGAGTTTTGAGTGATTAAAAGAGTGGACAGACATCACAACTACTTTTGGGTTGCTCAGTGCCGTGAACTGGGTGCATGGCATTTACTGGGAGAAGTGAGTGATGACTTAATAACTCCTTAGGAGTCACCTGGCCTTGCCTTACCTTGTACCTGCTTTTACTGGCCCCAACAGATGTGAACACTATCTGTGGAGGTGTTTATTGTTCTTAATCAAGAAACAGATGGATCAGGCTAAAACCGGAACTGTCTCATGTTAGGCTGGATGGACCACCATATCCCTACTGTAAAAGTCAAGCAGAGTGATTCTTCTCTGAATACATACTCCCACCTTTCTGCACACAAATGATCAGGGACTTTGCACTAGCAGCTGCAGCTGAATCGTCACACTGAACAATCAACGACAGAACTATCTGCTCTGTTTCAGACATACCTAACATCCTCTGCCAAGGACCTCCATAGAGTAATCCCGTTGTCTTCTTACTATTTTCTGTGATTACACTAGGAACACTCTGTAGGGCTATTACTACAATACTCTTGCAGCCAATATTACAGGGTGTACACAGACACGGAAGTACAATTCTTTAGTGCAATTCATTAGCATCAGTCAGAGATGATACTCTGATGGCTTCATAAGGAGAACACAATTGTGTGAGCTAAGCAGTAATCTCAGTGAGTTACATTTCATCAGCTGAGCCTGCCTGTCTTGGAAGTGGATGAGAAGCATTCTGTTGCAGAGGGAGATATTTGCAATATTTACGTCAATGCAGAAAATGAACGCAAGAACCGAATTATATAGAATTCAATCCTCAGAATTCAGCTGTTGCAGAAGGCTTTCTGTGATCATTTAATTCTCTGGTATACTACATTTTCTTTTAATCTTCCATTATAACAAACATCCCATACATAGCTCATTAAGGCTAAAACAAAAATCCCTCTTCTTTTCTCAGTGCTGTTACCTTTTCAGCTGTCGTATCACTTTTTACTGAAATTCTTCCAAATACTCCAAGCTAAGCAGAGAGAACATATATCAGGAGGCACCTCCAAGAAACACAAGTTATTGAAATATTTGGCATATGTTTCTCTGAATCAGCTCTGAACAAAGCAGGGAGGTAGCAGAAAAATATCTTGGTGTTAAAGGATTTATGTTTGGCAGAGGCAGATAGCATTTCTTCCCATTTGTGGTGATTAAAAATCCCAAGTCACTTTCTAGAAGAGGAATAATACCAAGCTGTGTTGACTAGTGAGTCAAGCTGAGCAAATGTATTTTGGATATACTACATAGTGGTTTGTTTTTTTCCATGTGATCCTGCCTCTGTTCTAAGTTTCTGCTCTCTGCATTTGACTCTTGCACTTATTATTCCTCAGTGAAGAAAGGAGTATAGTTCACTGCAGACTGAAGATATGGCTTTAGCAGCTGTATGACCATCTCTCCATCTCTTCCCCAGCTCCCTCAGTTACTGCCTCTCTCAATCCGTATTTATCCCATGTGACATAAAAATTCTGTTATCTCCATTTTCATAGATGAGGAATGTGTAATTAAGAGACTCGCCCATTAAAAGAATTTTATGGCAAAGAGAGTCATAGACACACTGCCTTTCTGCCAGGAAATAATTGATAAATTCCCTAGTGTGTGGTCTGAAATTTGTTTCACTGTCTCATCACATTTCCCATCGTCATTTTCTCTTTCAGACTAACAGCTAAAGCTGTTGCTGTTCTCTTACCAATCTTGGGAAGCTCGTGGATCTTTGGGATTCTGGCTGTCAATACCCACACGTTGGTATTTCAGTATATGTTCGCTGTTTTCAATTCACTTCAAGTAAGTACCTGGTGGGAATGGTGGGAAAGGTTATGGCTACTGAACTGCTGTTGAGATCCAATAACTGGATAATTAGTAATGTTTTCACATGCTTGTATTTATTGGATTTTTTTTTTTCTGTGTTCTTTCCTGTGTCTTTTATATCTGTGCTGATCATACAGTGCTGGCAATTGTTTAGTCTTCTTTATGAAAAGAACTTTCACCCCACTCCTTAATGTTTCCAGTAGCAATAATTCAATAAATGAGACAGTGAGCTTGAGAAATAGATTCACTCTTCTAGCACTGGGTATCACAGGCAAGATTCTTAAAGGTAAAGGCAAGATTCTCCCATTAAAGATACTGGAATGAATTTTCTGTGTCAGTTTGAGGCTTTGTTACTGAGAATAAATGAAAGCAAACAGAAGTTGCTGGGAACGGTGCAGCACAAGGAAAAAAGGGAAGCTGCTCTGCATGCTGCAGGAAGCAGCACGTGATTCTTAAGACACCAATCCAGAAAAATAGCTCTGTTCAGGAAAGAATGCAAGCATCTGCCTAGCTTAAAGGAGAGGTTTCAGTAGAAGCATCACTCTATAGGTCTCCCAAAAATGGTTACAAAAAAGGAAAAAAATTAACTGTTGTAAATCCTATAATGTCCCAGGAACAAATATGAGTGTAATGCAGTTCTCCCAATAAACTTATTAGAAAAGGTTAAATTTTTATGCAAATTAAAAACTTCAAATTAAAAATTTAATCCAAATTAAAAAGTTTGGCTGAATACCCCCTAAAAATAATTTAAAAAAATAATAATAATCTGGGGGATCTGGGGGAAAGGGCTGGAAACTTTTTGCTTTCCATTGGGCAAAAAGTCTAAAGATACTAAAACTCTGTTGTGAAAATTTTGCTAATGATAATACCTCTTTCTAATATAAAAAGTAAGTATCTGGTGTTTCCCCCAAAGCATTTTCCTCTCCCTCTAATTTTTCAAGCACAGACAAAATGTTCTCTTGTAGCTTGTGGCAAGAATTCCTGCTTACTTTCAACCACCCCAAAGCACCCCAGAGTTTGAGAGGTGCCATTTTACATGAAAAAGTCTCGGTAAGCTGCAGAGTAGCCTAATGCAGCAGGTTTCTCCAGTTTAACACGTGGCACAATTAAGTCTACTCTTCAGTGTATTTATAGAGATCCACCTACTCAATCCGTGCTTTATGCAATACAGTGAGAAATACATTGTTCTATGTTATTCTTCACAGTCTTCACCCTTCTCCTTTTTATGTTTTTAGGGATTTTTCATGTTCCTGTTTCACTGTCTTCTGAATTCAGAGGTACGTTATTACAAAATGGAGTCAGCAGATTTGGTGTGAAGAAATTCGCATAACACAAGTGTAAGACAAAAAAAGAAAGTCCCCATTATCATTGCCTGCTATGGAATTGATTTCTTTTTTCTTTCAATAAACACATGATTGTTGTTAGTGATTTTATGGTTTACAGAGTTTTCACCCAGGTTTGGCATTTGTTTTATTTAATGTAAGAAATAAGAGTTTCCGAAAAAGCTGAGAGAAGGCAGCTCAAGAGTAAGGAGAGGCACAGTCCCGAGGGCTGGAGTGATGAGCGGGGCATGGACTGTGCTGCTAACAGAGGATGTTTAGGCAGTGGCAGCAGGACTCACTCTGGCATTCCCTGCTAGGGGGCCTCTGGCTTTGTTACGTCTGCAGTTCCAGAGAGGAAAATAAACATTAATCTCAGGAAAACATACTTTTGGAGACTGCTCATGCAATTCTTAATGGGAAACCAAACAGAGTAGAACATATTCCAGGTATTTTTCTTGGCTGGAAACTGAGGTTTTCACAACGGACCAAGAAGCATCTTTCGTATGAAGGCTGTCTCTGAGCAGCTGAGGTAAAGCCAAGGCATGGCTGATGTTGCAGAGACCATCTCTGCTGCGCTGGGAGCTCCCAGCACCCCCTCCTCCCATAGCAGACAGCAGAAAATCCTCGGCAATATGCATTACTGATAATGAAAGTTTCTTATAAAAAACATTTCCAGCATGCTGACGGGGCTACTGCTTTGTGAAGGCTTTGATTCTTCCACAGGAATTCCTTCTGGACGCTACAGAGCTGCTCCATCACCTCTTTCTTCTTCCTCAGCATCAAAAGCAGTCTTCTGTGGAGCTGTTTCACTAATGTTATTTTTCATTAATATTTGCCAGCATATTTAGTCTTAAATCATTGACATGACCTTTGCTACAGTCAGTTTAGAGAGTCAAAACTGACTGTGAAATTCTTGATCTTTATTGGAATCAACTAAAGTTAAGCAGGCAGGTTCAAGGTATGCAGGAAAATATTTCTTTATCCTATTTTCTCCCACACTCAGAAAGCCTTCTTCCTTCTGTCAAGCATCAAATGTCATATCAAATATGAATATTTGAATTACTACCATTTGAACTGAAACGAAATGAGAAATAAAATTCAGAAACTTTTCAGAATTTGAATCCTCAAAAAATAGTTCATGTATAGGTGATATGAACTGGCAGTTTTGGAGAGCAGGGCCTATTGGCTTTGTTGCATGCTATGCATATCTAAAGTGCTTCATCTAAACTGCATGGATGCCTTACTTCTTACCATGCAAGTAACATAGATACTGTAAAGCAAAATCTGCAAAAGCCCCATGACTGAAGGCCCTCAGCCTCCCTCAGTTTGTCTTGGTGCCTGCACCTCCTAACATTTCTTCATCTTTTTTCACTGCAGTTTGAACTTCTTACATCTTGATTTAGCTACTATACATATAAAGAGCAGACAATTCCCTTATGCTTATATACCCTGCAGGTTTGTTTTGTTTTGTTTTGTTTTGTTTGCCTTTATTGCTTTTTGCTTTTATTATTTTTTTTCTTGCTAACAAGATGAGTAGCAATACAGTCATATCTTGGATAACCAAGATAGCATGAAAATATTGTCAGAGAAATGACACCCAATGAGGTTATGAAACGTTTTGTATTTAATCTATGCATACTTGAAAATAGAAGTTAAAATTTAAAATAAGACCTTAAATACAAAGAAAAATGAAGAGGCAGACTGTAGATTTTGGTTCATGCTTTTAGTACATCGTGTTGGTTTTATTGACATTAATCTTGAGGACAGCTAATGGGGACGTAATTGTAGGCTGCACCTGAGAAAATTTTTCAAACACAGCATTTTCAAAGAAATCTTCTTTCTGGTATCTTCTTATATTTTTATTTTCCCCCCAAAGGTTAGAGCGGCTTTTAAGCACAAAACCAAGGTCTGGTCCCTTACGAGTAGCTCGACTCGCAACATCAATGTGAAACCGTTCAATTCAGACATTGTGAGTATGTCTTTTCTTTTTTCCTCTGTATTGTACTTGAAAGTGCTCCACATTAAACTCTGTTGAAAGACCAGGACTCAGAAGGCACATGGGCACCTAACTTAATGCATGGTGTAGACAGGTGGAACCAGCAAGTATTACGTTGCAGCTACAGTATGTGTTTTGAAAGCAAAGGGCAAAATTCTACTTTCTGGTAAACTAGGAAATGGAAGTAAACAAGTTTTACCAGCTTGGAGTACAGTTCAGTGAGACTATTCCCGTCTCTTGTACTGGACTTTATATTATGCATTCAAGCTGCACTTTGGCAATGTATTTGTCTGATGACTATGACTTTTTGATAGAGCACTTTTACATTTGAGTCTGAGAAATAAACTCTTAAATACATCAGTGTGTGCATATGCTTTTCCAGCTCTCCCTAATTTGTCTTGAGGCAAAATACATTTGTTTTCATAAAGAGCCAGACTTCTGAAGTGATAGGTATTATTAAGTGATTGCTGCCAATCACCTTAGATCTTGGCAATAACTGTTAAAAATCCTTTATGGCGTATGCTCTCAAGACTCCGTGACAACGTTGTAACCTAAATAGATGCTTTCAAGCTTTTATTTCATCAGACAAGAGTGGTTTAGCAAAATAAATAAATCTACTTTCAATATTATTTTTTCTAGATGACTGGGAACAGGCCAGGCACAACCCCCACAAAGCTGAACACCTGGGATAAAAGCACCAATTCAGCCAACCGCATTGATTTATCAGCAGTCTGACAGTAATACCAGCTCCTCAGTGAAAATCAAGCCATACATTCAGGACCTCTGACACAGTGTCCACCAGTTTTTTTTTCTCACCATTAATACCAGTAGAAAACTGCTTTTTTAATCACTGCCTAATAAATTGGAAATTGCCATATTTTGTCAACTAAATACCCCTCATCTGCTTGCCTTTGAAACTACCACATTCTACCACTTGCCTGTTAGCAGTATCTCTGAAAGTAACTAGCACAAATATACACTGGATGGTTTTGTCAGCAATGATGAAAACACTAGGTATGCAAGAAGGGCTTATTCTGTCTGAACCATTCCTGTTCCCAGAACTGAGGAAAGGCAACATACCTTGGGAAAGATGGATTTTTACGCTCTAAAATAAAACGTTTCCCATTGTGATGTTGTAATGGGGCAATTTGGGTCTTGCTTTGCACTCTCTGTTTACATTAATTACCTTACAGAATGCATTTATTGAAGTGACGCTTATTCAGAATACGTAGTGTGGTGATTAATTTAAATGATACAAAGAAACCAGGACTTGAGGGAGAAGCAAATTCAAGCTATTCAGCTGCCAGATATGGGTGTGGAATTAGCAAGGCTAATATACACACGTCTCTATACACATGAACAGTATACAAAACATGTAATACTCCTATACGTGGCCTATTTGTATTTTAGAAATTGCTGTTTACATCATGCCTATAAAAGGCAGAAAGGATGAAGGTTTTCCTATAGCAGTCCACAGCATTTCTATCACTAATTTGTGTCTGCTGACATATCACAATATGAAATGTTTGTATTGCTCTGGCTGAAGCTTTGGATGCAATCAACAACTGTCCATCAAGTGCAGTTTGCAAATGCATTGCAGCCTTTGGCAATCCAAACCTGGCACTGTGACTTATCTTCCTCTTTTTACCGATCAGATTGAGACACTGAATTCCAACCACAAAAAGAAGTAACACAACAGTATACTGTGAAGACAGCCAAACTAGAAATAAGTCTATGTATTGTTACCTACAGGCATGTTTTAAATAGGTCTCTGCTGAGTCTTTTGTGGTTTTAAACTCCGCTCAGCACTTAATAACTTCTGGTTTAGTACTGCTATGAAGTATCTTTAAGGGGAAAACATAGTGTAATTTTTCTTCTGACCAGTATTTTGTAGGTTCACCAAAGTGATGTTTGGAGCACAAGAGAGTGCAATCTGGGCTGTGCAAGAGATGAACCCTTCCAGCTGGGCGTAGAGCAGACTGTGAGCCCTGGAGGCAGTCAGAGCCCCTAAATATGTGAAGTGGTCTAGGATTTACTCAGCTGCCGGGGTCCCCAAGAGTAATTGACACAGATGAGCCCCTTTTCGCAGAGTGGCTGTGCAGCCATGTCTCCTTATCCCCAGCTCTTCTTGTTTGCGGTAGGTGTCTCCCCAGCTCACTTGGTGTACTGGGTTGTAGGAATTACCAAGGAACTATACAGGCTCTCCTAATGGGCTACCAAAGCACTACAAAAGGAGGACTTCTGGCCCCAGTGATTCTAGCAAGATACCTGCTACTGATTTCAAAAAGGCATTTGCACCCTGATGTGCAGGCTGGAAATTGTTTATTGGTTAGTAAATTTTAGAAAGAATAAATAAATTGATCTTCATGGAAGAGGAAGCACACATCAGTTAGGACTGAACTTAGTGAAAAGCTTCATCCAAAAGAAATGGAGTTGAAAGTTTAGAAAATATTATTGTGTTTAATTTTTTATAGATCCAAAGCAAATTTTCTCCATGTTTCCTTCCTGCACAAAGAAAACAACAACAACGAAACAAAACCAATCTATTTCAATTTGGACCAAGCTTTTCCATCGCCTGTTGACTTCTCTCCATCCTGGCCAAGAACTGGTATGGTCACCAAACTGAAACCCCACAATCTGTCTGTGCCTACAAATTAAATCAGTCTACAGAATTTTTTTCAGTTTCCCAGACATACACTGAATTTACGCAGCTAGAACACAGCAGAATGTGACACATTGCATATATGCATATAGATATACATACATAAAATATACAGGCTTCTAATCTTGTGTTTCCTATTGGTAAATAAACACAAGTTGTTGACAGCTAACTATAAAGAGAGGGTCAGTGAAAGCTAAATATCTAAACTTCTGTCTTTTTTTTTTTTGGCTTTTGTGTATGGCTTTTTCCTAGCTTTTTATACATAGGACTATCTTACAGCTCTGCAAATATAATTGCTTTTCTTGGCCTGAGAATGTTTTTCTTTTTTCCCAAAAGATGCAGCAGAAGGAGCCCTCAGAATGTGTGGAGGAGATTATAACAGTACTGTGACAGCAGAGTATAAATTGTCTATTTTGTGTGCAGGCAACATATTTAAGCATATCATTTTGATACTGGAGCATTTGTTTTGTGTGTTTTTTTCTTTTTGTTTGTTTTTCTTTTGTTTTTAACACTGTGACCATGGATATAGATTTAGACCCTCCTTGATAATTTCTCTTCCAATCATTTTATTGTAGCATAAAAAGTTTTATGAATGAAACAGGACATATCAAGGCTTTTTTTTAAAAAAATATTTTTTAAGAATAATACTTTCTACATGATTTTCATTGCATCCATTTCCTCTTGTGCTGGATGTACATTGGTCACCCACGTCACTGCCCAAAATCCATTTGAAAACAGCATGCGACATACAAATGACAGTACCAAATGCCAGTAGTATGAAGGACTAAATCTGGTTTTCATCCAGGTATACCGTATTTTAAAATTGTTTACCAAAAGTAAGAAGAGCATGAAAATGTTTTTGGATTTATACTTTAGAATGTGACATAGACATATTATGTATTGAGGGAGCATCGTTATGCTGTATCTACTGAGATCCGCTGAGGATAACGTGCATCCCATGCTTTAACTTTTGAACGTTGCTTGTGATGAAGCAGTGTATCTTGTTCGTGTCACATGAGGTTAGGTGTTAGAACACAGTATTTATAATATTAGGGGTGGGGGTTCTGATGCTGTTGATAATCTTGTGAAAAAAAAAAAAAAAAAAAACACAAAAAATGTTTTCTGTTGCTATCTGAGTCTGTTCTTTTTGTTTGATTCAATGTATTCGTTGGTACTGAATGCAGCAAATGTACTGAATAAGAAATGTGCAAATGACTCTTTAAACAATCTCTTCCTGGCCTCAGTCTTTGAAGCCTGGAAATCTTGCAGTTTATTTATGGGCTTGTATATAGCAGCTTTTGCAATATTTGTTTTCAGGACAGCATCATTTTGTCAATGGTATGAAATCTAATTGAATGAGATGTGAGTTTTAAAATACATAATGTAGCAATTATGACTTTGCCAGTAAGTAGGAAAATAATTTAGTTTTGTTGTTTGTTTGTTTTGTTTTTCCCAAATAAATAAGAAATCTTAATTTCCTAAAAGAACTTTGTATTCATTCAAATTATTATTTTGACAGGCTTTATAAACACAAGTATAAAAACTATGGTTCCCTGTGAGTGCTAGCGTTATGCTCAAACAAGCAGAGCTTAACTCGTATGAGAAATCATATTTGCATCATGTGGTCTGCTGTGGCCCAGGTATTGTGCGGCCAGTGTTTTTGTATTGAAGTTTACACTGACAGAATATGCTGAGGACAAACATTCCCTCCCCTTTAAGGACAGAGTTTGTTTCCAGAAGCATCTGCAGCACATTATTTCTCCTATCACAACTATTCCAATAAGCTGGGCAGGGTCGAGACCTGGGTGAGAAATGATGCTTATGGATGTGACAAAGAGAGCTCTGAGTGTCAGCTTCTGCCTCTGAGGGAAAACTTCTCATTCTGCCAGGTCTCTAAATGTAACAAAGACAGGGAGACAGTATACACATATATTTTGTGTTATGAATTGTGTGTGTACATATGTGCATTATCACAGAATCACAGAATCACAGAATTTCTAGGTTGGAAGAGACCTCAAGATCATCAAGTCCAACCTCTGACCTAACACTAACAGTCCCCACTAAACCATATCCCTAAGCTCTACATCTAAACGTCTTTTAAAGACCTCCAGGGATGGTGACTCCACCACCTCCCTGGGCAGCCCGTTCCAGTGCCTAACAACAACCCTTTCGGTAAAGAAGTTCTTCCTAACATCCAACCTAAAACTCCCCTGGCGCAACTTAAGCCTATTCCCCCTCATCCTGTCACCAGGCACGTGGGAGAACAGACCAACCCCCATCTCGCTACAGCCTCTCTTGAGGTACCTGTAGAGAGCGATAAGGTCACCCCTGAGCCTCCTTTTCTCCAGGCTGAACAAGCCCAGCTCCCTCAGCCGCTTCTCACAGGACTTGTTCTCCAGGCCCCTCACCAGCTTCGTCGCCCTTCTCTGCACCCGCTCAAGCACCTCGATGTCCTTCTTGTAGCGAGGGGCCCAAAACTGAACACAGTACTCGAGGTGTGGCCTCACCAGAGCCGAGCACAGGGGGACAATCACCTCCCTAGCCCTGCTGGTCACACTGTTTCTTATGCAAGCCAGGATGCTGTTGGCCTTCTTGGCCACCTGAGCACACTGCTGGCTCATATTCAGCCGACTGTCCACCAATACTCCCAGGTCCTTCTCTACCTGGCAGCTCTCCAACCACTCATCTCCCAGCCTGTAGCTCTGCTTGGGGTTATTGCACCCTAGGTGGAAGACCCAGCACTTGGCCTTGTTGAACTTCATGCAGTTGACCTCAGCCCATTGGTGCAGCCTATCCAGATCCTCCTGCAGAGCCTTCCTACCCTCGAGCAGATCAACACACGCACCTAACTTGGTGTCATCTGCAAACTTACTGAGGGTGCACTCAATGCCCTCGTCCAGATCATTGATGAAGATATTATAAAGGACCGGCCCCAGCACCAAGCCCTGGGGAACGCCACTAGTGACTGGCCTCCAACTGGATTTGACTCCATTCACCATGACTCTTTGGTCCCGGCTATCCAGCCAGTTTCTAACCCAACGAAGCGTGCGCCAGTCCAAGCCAAGAGCAGCCAGTTTCTTGAGGAGAATGCTGTGGGAAACGGTGTCAAAAGCCTTGCTGAAGTCAAGGTAGACCACATCCACAGCCTTTCCCTCATCCACCCAGCGCGTCACCATCGACTTGTGCACATCCAAGTGCCGTACCAGGTCACCAACCATTTCTTCGTGGATAGTGAGGGCCACATCCTGCTCCCCATCCCCTTCCACCAGTTCAGGGAACTGGGTATCCAGAGAACAACCGGTATTGCCGCTAAAGACTGAGGCGAAGAAGGCATTAAGCACCTCCACCTTTTCCTCATCTCTTGTAACTAAGTTTCCCCCCGCATCCAGTAAAGGATGGAGGTTCTCCTTAGTCCTCCTTTTTGTGTTGATGTATTTATAAAAACATTTTTTGTTATCTTTAACGGCAGTAGCCAGATTGAGCTCCAGATGAGCTTTGGCTTTTCTAATTTTGTCCCTGCACAGCCTCGCAACATCCTTATAGTCCTCCCTAGTGGCCTGCCCACTTTTCCAAAGATTATAAACCCTCTTTTTTCTCCTAAGCTCAAGCCACAATTCTCTGTTCAGCCAGGCTGGTCTTCTTCCCCGCCAGCTCATCTTTGGGCACGTGGGGACAGACTGTTCCTGCGCCATTAAGATTTCCCTCTTGAAGAGCGCCCAGCCTTCCTGGACTCCTCTGCCCTTCAGGACCGCCTCCCAAGGGACTCTACCAACTAGTGTCCTCAGCAGCACGAAGTCAGCCCTCCGGAAGTCCAATACAGCGGTTTTACTGGTCCCCTTCCTGGCCTCGCCAAGAATAGAGAACTCCACCATTTTGTGGTCACTCTGCCCAAGACAGCTCCTGACAATCACATCCTCCACCAGTCCTTCTCTGTTTGTGAAGAGAAGGTCTAGAGGGGTGCCACCCCTGGTAGGCTCCCTAACCAGCTGCGTCAGGAAGCTATCTTCCACGCTCTCCAGAAACCTCCTAGACTGCTTTCTCTGGGCTGTGTTGTGCTTCCAGGATATGTCAGGGAAGTTGAAGTCCCCCACGAGAACCAGCGCTGAAGATTTCGCAACTTCGTCAGCTGCCTGTAGAACTCCTCATCCGTCTCCTCGTCCTGGTTCGGCGGTCTATAACAGACCCCAACCAGGATGCTAGCCTTGTTGGCCGCGCCAATCCTAACCCAAAGGGACTCGACCTTGTTATTCCCAGCCTTGAGTTCTACAACATCGAAAGACTCTCTAATATAGAGAGCCACACCGCCACCCCTTCTGTGCTGTCTGTCCCTTCTGAAGAGTTTATAGCCAGTCATTGCAGCACTCCAATCATGAGAGTGGTCCCACCACGTTTCCGTGATGGCAACCAAGTCGTAGCCTGCCTGCTGCACAATGGCTTCCAGCTCCTCCTGTTTGTTACCCATGCTGCGTGCATTGGTGTAGACGCACTTCAGCTCGGCCATTGCCTTATCCCCCGGCCTTGCTATTGTTCCCCCTGGCACAGCTCCAACAATCCTTGCTTCAGCCCCATCCCTCTTCTTACCTAGTTTAAAGCCCTCTCAATGAGCCCTGCCAGCTCCTGGCCCAGGATACGTTTTCCCCTAAAAGATAGGGACCCGTCTGCGGCCATCAGGCCGGGTGTTGAGTAAAGTGCCCCATGGTCAAAAAACCCAAGATTTCTGTGTTGGCAGCAGCCCCTGAGCCACGTGTTTAACAGGCGGGCTTTTCGTGTCCTCTCTGTACCCCTCCCTGCCACCGTAGGGATGGACGAAAACACCACCTGCACTCCCGCTCCATCCACTAACCGTCCCAGTCCCCTAAAGTCTAGTTTGATAGCCCTCAGGCTTCTCTCTTCAATGTCATCACTACCTGTCTGGACTATCAAAAGAGGATAATAGTCAGAGGGGCGAACCAGGTTGGGAAAAGTGTACATGTATTTGCAGAATATAGGTTTCTTTCCCAAGTCTCCTCCCATCACCACACCAGCATCTTCCCCTTTGTTTTCTGTGGCTGGGGACAGAGAACTTGCAGTACAGGAAGAGAGGGTTGCACGTGCCAGTTAACCTTCCGTGCCATTTTGCATTTTCCTGCAGCCAAGCAGCTGTGCCGACTATCAGTTCTTGCCAGTTGCCCATGTATAGGGTGACTGGCAGCACAGGTACGGTCAGAAAGGACGTCGTTTCAGAAAAAGCAGGGGTTTTGTCATTGCTCTGCTCTTACCCTGATGCATGCCCTTCATGACTGTGTTTATCCCGTCAGTGAAATGAAGATAATGATGCCATCCTCTTCACTAAGTGCTTTGAAACTCACAGTTGACACCAGAGCATTTATTACTAAATACTAATGCTGCATGGTAATTTTGGTTCTTTCACGTATTGCTGGCTCCAGTGCTGAGGACAAAATCATTTATGGCTTGGGCCTAAACTTTGCCATGTCCCTCTCTACCACTGCTATCCACATTTACACTTCATTTTTTCCTGTTAGAGCGGATAGCATCGTTAGTCGCAGGTGCATGGGGACAGAGATTTCTCCACTCTCCTTTTTTCCTACAGCTGTAGGGACATCCTTCTCATGTGGTTGTAGTCTAAACGATTCATGGCAGCGACCTCACATGGGAGTTAAGGCAATCAGGCCCACCTGCCACATACGCTGCCTAGGAGCAAAAGGAATTACCTTTATGATGCCCCAGAGCTGCATGGAAGAGGTGGGAGTCCTCTGTCTCTCCAGGACAGCCAACACACAGCCTTTGTAATGGGGCAAGAGCTTCTGGAATTGAGTACAACCAGAGCAGAAAACCAGGCCAATGCCTCATCTGAGTGCCTCAGAGACTGCAGCTTTGGCTCTAGAACTGGTTTCACCCTTTAGCAGGGCGATGGGTAAGAATGGAAAGCGAAATAAAAATTATGACTAATTTTCCTAATGCATGTTGTAGTCAAACCTTATTACCCTCACCATTCTCTTAAAATGATCATGTAAATCCAAAAAGTTACATCTCAAAGAACAATCAGCTCCAAAAGCTCATTGTCATAGGGGTACAATCCTGTAGATGACATTTTCAAGGTTAAAGCTAGTTCTGCTATAATATATAAGCTGCCAGCTGCCTCCTCTATATTGTGTGGCTGTGTAGATGTGGCGGGGTGTCAACAGGAAGTTAAATAGGAGGGGAAATTCGTAGTGATGAATAGCCTGAAAAATTACAGTTTGGAATTTAGATGGGAAACATATCTCATTGTCTTTCAAATACCCATTACAAAGAAGCCTAGCTACCTGTGTAAGCACCCAAATCAGGTAGCAAGGAGTGCACAAAGGAACGCTTTCTTATTATTCTGTGAAATAGGATTTGTGGTTTTTTATTTTTATTTTTTCATTTTTCTTTCTCTTTTTACACTTATCATTCATGACAGAATAATAAATTAGATAATTTTGGCACTGTTTTACATCATGTTTGCCTTTAAAAATATTTTCATTATATCCATGTTATGCTTGGATGACTCAGTGTAGTCTATGCCATGGATAGTTATGCTATAATTGCCCTTGTTCACACAATTTTCTTTCTCAATAATCTCATATGTTCCTGGAATTCAAAGGCCATATTTCATCTTGTCAGGGATGATTACAATACTAAATGTAACACTGACATCAGTGTGTTCACCAGGTGCTGACACATGACAGAAATATTGAGTCATGAGGACGACTTTTAGTCAATGCTCAGCGCATCTTTACCAAACAGCTTCCTCGACCAGCTGCTAATTCCTAAGGACAACTCCCAGCAGAGCACTTTCAGGCTCCCTAATTTACCTATAGCAAAAGCAAGTGGAGTTTTCTCTCTCCACTTTGTTTTCTATGGCTGCTATACAAAAGCAGGCTGGATTGGGCAGTGCACATGCCCTTTAAGCAGTCTCCAAGATGCATTTATCTCTTGCAAGTATGGAATGAATGATGTATAAAACTGTTCAAGGCAAAAATAAACTTTGAGGTACAGGGCTCAAGTCTGTCATTACAAAAGGTTTACATTTTAGTCTGTGCTCCTAATGTTCTGGAGGAAGATAGACAACAAAACCAAAGCAAATTTTGACCCTCCCAAAGTTTCTCAAGTTAAGCAGCAACGAGTGAATTCAACTTGGAAAATGCTGGCCTTCAGAAGTAGCATTTTCACAACTGAAAGTTGTGTTCTGTTGACTACAGCATGTTTCCTTCTGGCATTTTTGTTTCAGATTCTGCACAGGTCAGTGAGATGTGAGCACATCTCACTTAGCCACTCATGTATTGCTAATTTGTCATATTTTACTGTCTCCAAAAGGAAAAAAAAAACAAAAAAAAAAAAAAAAAAAAAAAAGATGGAGGCCAATTGGGGGTGGGAGGGCACGGGCATAAGTTTACAGAGGGAAAGGGCAAAGCTTAGTCCTCACACTGACCCCAGGGTCTTTCACACTCTCTGCTGATGACTGCGTGGGAGGCTTCAGGATCCAGGCACCACGAGGCTGAGCATCTGTGACTATTTGTGCAGACAGCTTTCTGCAGCAGCAGCAAAGTGCATAATTATTAAAAGAAAAAAAAAAAAGAAAAATATCTGTGGACTACATTTCAAAACTGCTAAAATGAATATTGTATGTTACGATTAAACATTATGCATTGAAATCTCAGATGGGTAGTCAATAAAAATACCACAAATTTGCACATCAACCCCACGACAGAAGGGTATGTCAGAAGTTCGTAGAATCATAGTTACCTGTCTTTCCTAAAAGGCTGGTCTTCTAAATTTTTTAAGTTCATTGTATGAACTTTCAAAAAAAAAAAAAAAAAAAAAAAAAAAAAAAAAA
>CM021745.1:12977749-13056463 GCA_011075105.1 Heteronetta atricapilla | reverse complement strand
AAAAGGAGAAACCAAGAGGACACAATGCCACCTATCAAAATAGCTTTTTTTTTTTTTTAGTAATTTAATTAGTTAATTTATGCTAATTTATTTTAAGGAATTTGATGATTTACAGGCTCTTTTGTATGTGATTGGTAAGTGCCTTGAATTTTACTAGTTTATGCTGCAATTTACTTGGCACCTACCCCCTGTGTCACTGAAGTTCATACATAACCTTCCTAATCATGAAATTGGATTGCATTTAATGAGGCAGCATCCTTCCTCTAGCCCGCTGCTCTGAGATGAAGATTTCCCCAGTAAGCCTTACCTTCCCCAGTAAGCCTTACACTAAAGAAGTGCAGGACATTATATGGATAGTCTTGGCTTTGTTATGGGCTACTTTTAATATATTCCATAGGCCAACAACCATTTAATCTTAGTTGTGTTTTATTATTTCTGAGATTTTAGTTTCAGTGCATTGAATCTCAGCTAGCATCAAGAAGCACTACCAAAATGGGTCAGTACACTTACTGTGGAGCATATGTCGTATTGTTGACCCCTATGTAAAATACTTTACAACAGCATGTCACAGTCTGGCAGCGGTGCTGAGGCTGCTGCAGAACCGTGTGCTCCTGACTGCACACACTCATACCTTCCCCTGCAAACTGAAATGGGCAGCAAGTTTTACTGAAGAGATGAAAGGCCACAGGAGTCACCAAAACATTCAGCACCGTGGTATGCAGTCAAACAAAGGATGGCACAGTTATTTGTCTAAACTTTCATGTCTGGCTTTGAGTTGTTGTTCCCAGTGGGAAAAAAATGCAAAAGAAAACAAAAACAAACCAAAAAACCTTGCAAACATAATTTTCCCATTGGAAGTAGGAAGGCTGTTGTGTGGGGGTGCATCTGAAAAGGTTAAAATAGAAGAAAGCCTTAAACTCTGCGGCTGCCTCCAACACTGTTCAGCTGCGTTTTTTGACCCAGAAGGGCTTTTCCAGTCTCATGTTCTAAACGCCTGAAAGGCTGCTCGATATTTCCTGCCAACAACAGCGAGCCAACATACAGTATGCAAAAGGTCTCTCAGAGTTAGTTCTTAAAAGCCAAACCATAAAAAGTAACCTCCATTATTTGGTGATGCTATAAATCATTTCTTCTATGTACAGACTGAAGGGATAGCAAAACTAGTGGCTGATTATTACCCAGCAAAAGACTGAATTAATGCTGAAAACTCTTTAAGCAGCTTTCCCAAGCCTCTACCATTACTCAGGTGGTGGGAACAGTGTTCAATCCCGGCCTGAAACAGAGCAGCTAATTAACGTGTCAAAGCTTCCATGCACAAGATGTACACTGTGTGGGGAAGAAAACAGTTTGAGAAAAATGTTAATATCACCAGCAACTAATAGACTAAATCATGCCAGTCTGAAAGAGCCGCATCTGAAACTCTTAGGGCCAGCCTGGGCTGCGGGGTGCTCAGGAAATACGGCCGGCCAGATCCCCGATCCCTGGCTGCTTGAATGCGGTGGTTATCCACACAAACATCTGCTGAGCAGAATACAGCTGTGAATCGAGACTCCCATTAACATCGGTAGGTCTCATGCCGTGGAAAGCATTTTGTGGCTTTGTCGTGTCCCAGCCAGCTGGGTGCAGCTCCTGCAACCCCTTCCACTGCTCTCCCGGGAGGGCCACGCAGCAGCAGCAGCTCAAAGAGCCCCAGAGCATGCCGGCTGCTGCACAAAGCCCCACAGGGTTCCTGCAGCTCGGGATCTGCTCCAGCAGTACCCGACACGGGTGCCTGCAGCCAGCCGCATGGCCCAGCCAGGCATGGGGCAAGGTCAGACGGTGGCCACCAGACCCAGCGCAGCAAAGGCTAAATCGGTACCCATTGGCCATGCACCTCTCAGGCACAGCACTTCATTTTAACGTGCATGGTGTGCATTATATTTTCTGTATTCTTTTTTTCTTTGCTGCTTATGTCATTTTCAGGAGTGTCCCTCCCCCAGTTAAAAATACAGATTGCCCCACAATGGGTAGGAACCTGCACTGCCTACATCTTGCGGGGGAGAGCGCCGCATTTCTCAGCAGAATACAGCTGCAGAGCCAGGATATATTATATGCCTTTCACCTCCTATCTGCCACAGCATGCTTGCTGCCACCTTCCATAATGCTGTCAAGGAACTTCCTCTCTCGCAAAGCCATTAAGGAAAATGAATAATCACAGGAAAAGTCATGTCAATGCATTTGTCACAGACAAAAAAGCCCCACCAGTGAAGCAATGCAGTCCTTTCTTCTCTTCCAGTAGGGGAGTGGAAATCACTTGGAGTGTCACAAATCTGGGTTTCTGCGTTCTGTTCTACAGTGCAGCTGGCCAAAATGTGTGAAAGCAGCGCTTTTGCTTGTCTGAAGGGTCTCCAGCGTACAAAGCATTTCTGTCAAAATCAGTTATTATTTACACTTATTGAATTGCCTGCCTCAGACACTCAACACAAGATACATTTGTACTGCAAAATAAAATAACTCATGCTGTGCTCTGCCATCTTAAGAGCAGAGCTTATATGGATCAGAGTAGCCACCTAGGAGGATTTCAGTGGATGGCCAAGGGTAATATTTGTGCCATGACTTCAGGAAAGTCACTTCTGTGGGTAATTTGTCTTTGAATCCAAGGTGGCTGAAATAAAAGGAACTTCTGAAATCAAACTTACTTTCCAGTCTATCAAAGGACTAGACCTACAAAAGGCACTGGCACTGCAAATCCAGGCACCGAAGAGCCCCAAGTTCAGCACTCACTGCCTCCTGCCATTACAGCTCTGCACGGGGGCTCAGACGACAGCAATGCATGGGTGTCCAACAGCAGTCCCCATGAAAGCTGGCACACTGAGAGGGACCCACCTAAAATAACTAGAAGAACACACAAGAGAAGCAAATCTTTAGCCCTGCTTCCTACACATATAGAGATCTTGCTTTTGCGCTGAAGGAAGGCTCTCACCTCAAAATGCCTCCCCCAGCCCTGTCATGGCACCGGCCAGGTGCCAGCACTCCACATCTCTCGCTCCGTCTGCCCCCGCTCTGCTGGCCTCCTCCTTCCACTGCCCAAATCCTCCTGCAGATCTAATGCACGTGCATAATCTCAGTGAAACAATAGTTTGTCTTTCCTCTGTAACTTTTACATCAGCAATAACTCGTGATGACAGGCAACAAAGCATCTTAGTGCACAACTTTTAATAACATTTTCCCATTAAGAAAACAGTTGGTCCTGTGAACACCTAAAGGTTCTTTCTGCAAGAAAAATACAGTCCCTCCTGCATGTGCAACAGTACCATAATTTAACATGGAAAGAAGCGTCAGATAATTTTCTGCCTACATATCAAAGCTCTTCATTTAATAGAGCTATTTTTCAGATAACAGCCTCAGTAATGGCACTATGAGAAATGTTCCTTGGGAAGCTCAAACCAGTTTAACTTCAGTTTCCTTCTGTGTGCTATAATTTGTGAAACATCGTACTTGCCAATCTGAGCAAGTAAAAGCTTAGAAACTCAGTTTAAGGAAAAAACCAAAACAAAACAAACTGCTACACTGAATAAGTAATGCAAAGGTCGGGTGCAGTCTTATTCTCTGTTTAGGCCAAGGGCCATAGACACCAACTCACTTTGTTCCATGGAGGCGATGTGCAATGTATACAGCGCATATACACGTCCTCCAGCTCTCCCTTGATCCCAGCATGGCCAAAATATGATTTCAGTCCAGGTAAGTCCCCACAGAACTAGTAACGCTGTAAGAACTTCACTGACCTGTTTTTTTGGTCACTTGTGTAGCCATTCCCAAAATTGTTGTTTCACTTATCAGGTGGTAACCATTCAAGTGAAGCCAGAGCAGATGTCATGAACTATAGGCATTTATTTCTTACGTGGTCTGTGGGTACTGCTGCTTTTAGCTGTATTAATTCTATGACTGGTATAGGAAGAGGATATGCTACCACCACTTCCACCTTCTGCTTTTCCTCTGGCAGATGGTTGGTTTTATACAAAGAAATTAATTACAAGTCAAACTGTATTTGTCTAGTAGTTGTGAGGCAGCTGGTCTCTGTTCATGGTTATCACATATTTCACAGGTTTTCTTCCCTTCTCCATTCTTTCAGGCTGGTTACTTCCCTTCCCATAAATCTCTCTTCTGTTTATTTAACTCCTCAGGCATTTCTTACTTGCTCTTGCCAGCACTTACCTCAGATACTGTAAATGTTCATTTCTGCATTGCCTGCACTCTACTTTTTTTCCTTTAAGATTTGCATCTGCCACATTCATATGGCATGGTTGTGCCTAGCCAAGGAGATTGAGGTTACGTGATAAAGAGAAATTTGAGGCTATTTATAAAGCCTGGGTGGTAAGTGACTTATTTGTAAACACACGTTCACAGAGATCCTCGCTTGGCCCAGAGCTTTCTGAAACATCTTCTTCAAGGAGCTTTGGAAGAGCACTGAATTGGCATCAATCAAGTCAGTGCTCGCACCACCTGAGGGCCTGTCTCTAGCTGAGTTCTCTAGAAGCTGTAACTGACTCTGCAGCCTCACCAGGGCTTTGATCCAGGTCGTACCCTCCCCTCTCTGCTTTTTGGCACCACAAGAAGGCAGAAGCTGTTCTGCTCCCCCTGCTGCCACCTGGGCTGGCCCCACGGTTCAGTTGGCAGCAGCTGGCTGAATGCTGCCTTTGTTGCTTTTGTGTTTTCAATTGGGCATTAGTAGGATGGTGGGGTTCTGAAGGTGCTGGTTTCTGTGGGGATGGGGCCTTGTGCGGGCCCTGTTTTACATCTGAAGGCAGGCTCTGCATGGATGCTTCTTGCAGTTGCTCTCCAGCTTAACTTTTCTCTCCGCTATCTGATAGTCTGCGAGGGCTCAGCTAAGAAAGGATTTCTATGAAGCAGAAAACCATCAATTTTGACCTGAGATTAATGACATCTGGATTTATCCTGCCTCAGATATGCAAGCTAAAATTTGCTGCATTTTCATCCCAATCACAGCACTGAAAATCTGCCATTAAACCTTAAGCCTTTGATTCGGGAATTACTAGGGAACTGATAGCCTCTGAAGGATGGCCACGACTGAAGTTGAATCACGTGGTTTAGTTTTATCCCTGACCTCAGTTTCTTAACAAACTCCTTTAAGACATTTATGGAAGGGAAAACAGGGAAAGCGGAAAGCAGAGAAGAAACTGTTGCTCTGGAGAGCAATGTAGAGGTTCTCCAAAAAGTAGAGGCAGATATTTAATAGGTAGATACTTCCTAAGTTTGCTTTCCCTGCTTGGTATTTTTGGGCTCTCTTCTCTGACCTCTCTCTGCACCTTTTGTGGCCTGTTCCAGAACCTGTTAAAATCAGTCTTGAAGATTTGAGCGTCTCCTTCTGAAGGCTGTCCTTAATCGGAGCCTTAAGCCAGAAATCCTTCCAAGGACCTGAATCCCTTGCTGTACAGGACAATCCCTGGTAGGATTCAAAGCCAGTAGAAGATGACAGAAATTCCTGCCCCTACCAGAAGTAAGATTGGATCAGGCCCTGACTCAGGCCTTTCAGGATCACTAAAGAAGACCCTGAAAAGGTAAAGGGAAAGCCAACATGTTAAAACAACCAGGCACTGCAGTCAGAAATAAGGATAAAAGACTTTTGTTTCTGCTTTTTCTACAGAGTATGAATAGTTTTCCGAGACTATTTTGAAACATAAAAATAAAAGAGATAAAAGGAAAAAAAAAAAAAAAAAAAAAAAAAAGGAAGAAAATTTCCCCACAATCTCCCAGCCATTATATTATGCAGTGTTCCTGGAAAAAGACAGTCTGGCTTATGATCTAAATTACGGATAAGAGCTGGAAACAAAGCAAATAGAATAAGAAATGTTCTTTTATACAAGGAAAGTGGGAGAAAAAAGTGTTGTTATCTTGCTCAGAGCAGCCCAGTTCTCTGTCAGGAAAGGTGATATTTACAATCAACCTTATGAGGAAAAGGAGATAAAAGAGAAAAAAGACAAAAAAATGGTTGAGGAGGAAAAGAATATTTTTTCCCCTCCCTTCTACTTGCAAGGCCAATCCCAAGGAAGGTGGGATTGTGCACTGAGCATGTTTAATGCTCAGGCAGCACTCACTGAGAGAGCTAATGAGGCTGTAGGCCTCTCTCCCCCAGCTATTGCTGCCTTAAAATGCAAGATAAAAGGATTGTAATGATTTAAATGCCTACTATTACGCTATTAGTTCTCTTTTTTTACTATTATATTTATTCCTGAACTTGCAATTTTTTTTTCTAATTTTCCAACAACTGCCAGCTGTAGCACAGCATCAAATTCCCTTCTTAGAATTTACACCCTCTGGATATTTGTTGCTGATGATGCCCTTTTCCATACAGTTAAGAGGAAGAATTAAGGACTTACATCTAGCTGAACATAAATGAATCATACACATACCTGTCAGTGTCCAAGAAGTGGCTTGTGACTGCCCTCTCTCTGCAGTCTCATTCACGTAGAAGACATTAGAAAAGATTTTATCAAGAACTTGACAGAAGTTGGCCAGACAAATGAGGGAATCACTTGACTTCTGTTAAAAGATGCTGGATTTTTCAATTTAGACCTTACTTTTTTAAAGGAAGTTAATATAACCCCATTTATTTCAGCCAAAGTCCTGCTTCCAAGTTGTCAGTCAAACTGTAAGTCAGATGTAGCCTTCGGAAATCTGTTTTTACTGATATTTACCCATTTCCACATGGGTAAATATCAATTCACAGATGTACATTTAAGTTTATAGATACAAAAATCTAAGCTATTTTGTCTCTAATATCAGAATTTTGTGTCTGCAACCTTGCTGCAAATTCTGAATCCAGGAGAGCGTTCCTGGCTTTGAAACATCAGGATAAGCAAGAAAGCTGCCAGTACTTAGACATTTGAGAGGTTTTTTGTTTGTTTGTTTTTTCTCCAGACAGATGAGCCTTGGGAGAGCAAAGGAGAAAAAAAAAAAATTAGCCAGCACAACATGGCGATGCAGTCTGAACAGCATTTGTACCAGAATCAGCAACAGTTGAGGTGGTGTCAGAACAACCCTGTTTTATGGATGAAGCTACCACCAGGGAGGGAACACCCATTTCAAGGAGGTAATTCAGCAGGGGTTGCTAGCCCTGTTTGTATCCTTGCCTGAGAGCCCACCAACGCTGCTCTTTTGACTCTGAAGATACAAGGGCTGTCCTGGAGCACTGAGAGCATGGATGCTGTCCCTGGAATGCCTGCTTTGAAGTGGTGGAAGGAATCCAACCTAGAAACCATATGGACTGGGCATGCAACGTAGGGTAGGTATAATCGCCATCAGTTACAAGTGCTGATGCTGTAGACACATGTCAGACCACTAGGGAAGACCCCTTCCTCTGTGGTAGTGGGAACTACAGCTTTCAGATAGGTCATTTCTTAAAGCTTCTGAGATGCCAAACGCTTTTCAGAAGAACCAGGCTGAGGTTTTATAAAGCTAATTTCACAGTAAGTGGAACATGGACAGAAACTGGGCATTTATCCCAAAGGTGAAAAGCCAGTATTTCATCTGAAAATTTACTGTGTTGCACATCACAGAATAGGCACACACATTATACTGGGATAAAGTCATACATCTTACACAATGTGGACCTAAGCACATTCATTACTCTTATAGTACCCATCTCACCTTGTTTAGCCAGAAACACTCTCATCTAGGTTTGTATTCTCATTAAGAATTTTACTGGTCAATTAAGTATTCAGAAAGGAGCATTTGATATAGAGTGAAGAAGAATTTGGTTGCTGTGAAATGCCAGCTATCTTACTCTCCCACCCTATTTGTTGTCAAGAACTGGAATGTAAAAAGTTGCAGGCCTTACTTGCTTCCACCTCATTCTGCATTAATGGCATATGCCTGCGGTAATCATTTAAGATCATCACAGAATGTGAACTGTTCTTTTATGATAGAAAAAAAAATAAATAAAAGAAGACAGCACTTTTAGGGACAATACTGAAAATTTTGGAGTCAATTAGAATGCTACAGTAGAATGACAGAAGCTGTTCCATCATATCTCAGTTTTAATAGTTGGAGAAATGGAAGAATAATTATAATTTTTATAGTAGCATTTTCACAAAATTGGGATCAGATACATGAGAACGATACTGACCACATCTAGGGAACAGGAAGTCTACTATATTTTTTCCTCTGAAGTACTTTCTGGATCTTTCTGGATGGTCTACAGCATGGAAACTCTGACAACAATATTCACACAACCACGCCGATGTTATTATCTCTCATTTGAGGTATACCCAAAAGAATAAAACATACATATCTGTCTCCAAAAAATCCTCCTAAAGCTTGACTAGAATTCTTAACTTGCATTTGCATTATTGTTAATTTTCCTGTAACTTTTATATTCCAATTCAGCAGAGGAAGGTGAAACATAAAAAAGCAGGTTGTCATAAGACCATCATAATTTGACTGGCAGCTTACAGGCTGTGAAATCTGGGGATACAAACATTTTGCTCATAGAAAGGCTACTGACATTTTTGAATAAATCTCATCTGCCACATTATTCAAACATCAAGGAAAAGTTATTATTAATACGCCACATTATTCCATCCCATTTTAGCTGATGAGCCCTTCAATTTGAAGCCCAATGGAGTTGACTGGTGGAAAGACTTCTCATCACTCAGTAGTATTTATCTCATTTATTGCTCTTATTCTGGACTGGATGAGCCACTGACATTTATTAACTACCTGATAGTAACTACCATTATTCAGACTGTTTGCTAAAACCTTATAACAAATATTCACCATTTGGCATTCCCACGGCATTTTTAATTGCATTAGTCAGGTGGTTTCCATTCCACTGTAGAAGTGATTGATAGCAAAAACAATACATACTTTAAAAAAAGGAATATCACAGTTGTATGTACATTGTACCAGCTGGAAAACATTTAGTTACTTACTAGGCCTCTAAAAATGCAAATAAATAGAAAAATGCGCATCAAATATTGCATCTGATAGAAATTCACAGTAAACTGCCCCCATATTTTCATGGCAATTTCCTCTATTTAGGTCAAACACTTGAATGTTCTTGGGAAACAACGACACAAATCAGAGTTTGCTGCTGAATTCAAGCAAATAATATGATAATCTTTTGTTCTCATTATTCATCTCAATATACATTTGTGGTTCTCTAGTCACCAGTGAGGAATTCAGAGCAAGTCATTATGAAGTAAGATGTCAGTTTATAGTATGTGCCATTTCTGTTCAAAAATGAAAGAAAACTAAACAAAACCCAAGGTCTTCATACAGAAATTCAATTTACGAATCAAAATATAAGAAGAAGAAAAGGATTTGTGGAAAGCAGGCGTGGATACTATATCTTCGGAGTATTTCTCTTCCATACATGAAAAGAATTTCTCTCTATCTCAATATTGTGTTTTCACATCTCCTAGTGTGAATCTCATTCTAGTTCTGTACCATGCTGATCCATCTACTCTCTAATGAATACATTAGGGACATTTCCAGGCAATCTGAAAATGCTGAGGTGGAAAAAAGAATCTTTTGCAGCAAGGTATATATTATCCGAAGTGCAACATCTTCCTCACACTGCATTTCATCATGAAGGAAATTATGCTTCAAGAACAAGGCCTGCATTTTTCCAAAAAGCAGCTACACAGCAGTCCATCAGTGTTAAATCATTCACCCTACCCTCATGAATCTGTCCTCAGGACTATTCAAATTAAATGCTTCCAATAAGAATATGAAAGGTGGGGATTAAAGACGGGATTGCAAACAGTACAAAGAACACCTCTCCCTCCCCTCTGTTCTCACCAGGCTCAGCATGGAACAAAGAGAACTGGTCACATAGCGCCAGGCTGGCACAATGTTTTCTGTCAGTGAACTGCACCATTCAATGTTTGCTTAAATTCAGTTGTAAAATCCATAATTTTGTCTGATGTTTTCAAATTCATTAGATTCTTTTTTCTATGAACATTAGAATGTCTTGAATTATCTCAGCACTGCGTAGGCCAAAAATATACACACAGATAACAGATAGACTGAAAGCTCTGTGATAGTTAGCCTCAGACAACAGAGGAGTATCAGAAACCACAGAATGGCTTGGGTTGGAAGGGACCTTCCAGATCATCTCTTCCAACCCCCCTGCTGTGGGTAGGGATGCCACCAGGTTGGCCAAGGCCCCATCCTGCCTGGATGAGTAATTTGCCTGGTTTCATCCCAAATAGGTGAAAATAGTTAAAAGGCTATTGAAGATAATGATACTGATAGCATCTTCTGGCTTCTCAACTTACCTGGAAAATGTTTAATGGTAGGATTTCTCTACCCTTATGATTTTTTTAAAACACGGTCCTTTCATTCTGTCCTACCTCTGAGCTGTCCTGGACTATTAATAGTGTTAACTTCCGCAACAACAGTACTGAATGATACTTTCCTGTGTCTTACAAGGGCATCTCAAAGCATGATAAAATGATGACTTTATTATTAAGCACACTAGGAAGGGCATCAGCCCTGTACTGTATCTCTATGACATCATTCTCATAAGATTCTTTTTCACTCTTTCAAAACAGGGTAGTGAGCCATTACCATTGATCCCCTCTTCTTAAATTTATTCATTTTATCCCTCTCTACTCTCTAGCATCTAGTTTTAAAATGCACGTGTTTTTTTTTTTTTAATTATTTGTTGTTGTTTTGTGGATTTTTTTTTTTTTTTAGGATCAAATGCTTACTCTGTTTATATGTATATATATATAGTGCACATAGTACTCCAAATCCTGGTTTTTGCTTAGTGCCTTAAGGTTCTAGTGTAATACAATAGTAAAGACAATTATAATATCAGAATAATTACAAAAGGATATTAAGAATTTATCCCTAGAAATAATACAGCTATTGCTAGTTCACCAACAACTTAATAGATCCCTTAATTTCCCTTAAAATCACCCTGCAGTTGAGGTAGGAAGCTGAAGAACAACCCAAAAAATTAGCATTGGCTTACAGATTTAAGTCAAATTTGGGAGTTTAATCCTCATAACAGCCAGGTAAAATGCAGTCCTGTCTAACAGGTGAGGAGCTCAGAAAACCCACCTCTCGAAGGGTTGCAAACTTGGAAGAATAGAGCTGAAACATGAACCTAGGTCTCAAGCTAGCCATGTCTTTCAGTTTCCATGAATGAACCCTCCACCTCACCCTTGCCCTGTGTAACACCCAGCTAAACCGGTACTGGGTGCCTGCCCATCTGCACAGCCAATCTCGCCACAGCCAGCAGTGTGCTCCAAGGATGCACGCAGCCTTTGGCAGCCGCAAGCACCAGGTACCTGCAAAGGATTCCGCCTTGGTGGTGACAGCCAGTGGTTTGCCTTTCCCTGCCTGACCATGCTTAAGGATCTCCCCTTGAGAGGAGACACTGTCATTTTTGAACGCTATGGCACCCAGGTGGAACTGGTCAGATCTAGGAAGGATAAAGTGTCTGCATTAACTCATTTACATTAATTCAGTGCCTTAATCTCCTAATAGGCTTCAAGTGATAAGTGGTTTTTAGTTAAGTTTTTGATAGTATCAGAGAAGCTAAACTTCAGCTGTTTTATTAAAAGGAAACAATTGTTGACAGCTCACATTAGTTGACAGACATTGTAAAGGAAGGCATCTATTTACCCACTCAGGCTAGATTTCAATTTACATAAAACTGCAGGAGCATTGTCAGCATTTAAAAACTGACTAAAGCAGAGAGAGAGAGCTCTAACAAACATACTCTTATCCAAATCATGTCAAACTCAGACTAGAATAAATTCAATACAATCACTGAAGTGATCGAACCCTCTTCAGCTTCAAATTGAGAGTGGGATTCTCTAATTTTGGTAGGTAGCTATGATTTACATCTCTGAGTAGCCAGATGGCTAAAGTCACAAATGGAGTCACAGCAAGGTTATAATGGAGTCACGCCATTCATTCCCCTCCTTCCGGGCCCTCCAAAGGACCTGAGAGGTCCCTGGGATGCAGAGTGTCAGAGTAGCAGTGGATTTTCTCCAGTTCCTTCAACAGGTCCCTGGTTTTCAATTCTGTTCTACACAAAACAAGGGGGAAAAGCACCAAAGACTGTATGTTATACTTCAAACCACAAGAATAATAAAATGAAACCGAGAATTGAAAAGTCAAGGGAAGGCGCCTCTCAGACCCACAAAAGCCTTTTGAATAAAAGCAGAACTCTCCAAAAAGCCACAGGTTAACAGAACAATCTAAAATACATTTATTAGTGCGGCAAAGATCAGGCAGCTCACATGCTTCCTGACATTTTGGCTAGAGACCCTTCTCTTAGGTAGACACAAGCGATCAAGGCTATTATCAAAGACACGCTGTGTTGGAGTACTTCCTGGCTTTGGCTTTTTCAGCTGCAAAAGTGGAGGGACCAGTTAGGGCTGGAGCACAATCTAGAGGACAGAGCACGGTCTGCTCACAAGCACTGCAAGGTGCTTGGTATTGTACTTAAAAAGAGCATTAAGAGCCAGGTCTTTTCATGCCTTTGATGCGAGACATGAAGAGTGTCATTAGGTGGTGGCTCTGGATGGTCTCAGGAGCACAGTAGCTGTCACACAGCACAAGGCAGAACATTATCTTTTGGGATTGATTTTTTTTCTTTTTTTTTCTTTTTTTTTTTTTTTTTTTTCATGTACTTTCCTGCAGTTACATACATCTTTCAGCAGAATGTGCAAGCAGAGAATCACTCCTAATTTACAGAACGATAAAAGGCATTTGATCACTATCTCCATATACTAATTAGACACTGTTCAATAAACAGCGTGGGCACTTTTGTGATTTCTGCTTAAACTGAATAACTGAATTCAAGCTTAACCTGTATAGGCACTTTGTGATATGCTGCTGAGGACATAGCTGTATCTTTAGGCAGCCAGGTTTGTTATTATTATTGTTATATATATTATTATTATATATGTTATATATATATTACATATATATATATAATATATATTATATATATTATATATAATATATATATATAAAATATTATATAATTATTATTATCATGCCATTGCACTAAGCATCCCAAAGTCTAAAGGATTTGGACAGTTAAATCCCACTTTCGTAAGTGACTATGCAGCTGGAAGCCCAAGTAGTGAAAGGCACTGAACAGGCCTTACAGCTTAAATCACATAGGCACAGACATTAAAATGTACTTAACTCCTCCAATGCAAATGGATACCTAGCAAAATGTTCAAAAAGCAGCTACAGTCCATCTTCTGCTTTCAGGAAAGGTATGTGAAGTCGCAGCTTTGTGAGTTTGGACCCCTGTCACTTAAATGATGTGACTTAGATTCCTAAATCAGCTAAAAGTTTTCAAGAAAATCTTTTCTATTTCCTTTCTGTAAAATGGAATTTAAAATAATATGGAGGAGTTTGTTTGTAACATAGCAGGTGTTAACTATTTAATCTTTTAATACATTATGTCTTTGCATTGTTGCATACAGCTATCACTAAGTAGCTACAGATGTTTTGGTGCAGTTGAATTCTTGCATTTGAATGTTAGTCTTTAAAACAATGGTCAAATTACTTTCAGTATTCTTTTTACATCCTTGCAAAAGGAAATCTTCAAGTCAAATGCTTGTTATTGTCCATTGATCTGTCTAACCAAAACCTACACCAATTAATTTCCCAGATTAAACTAATAAATTAAGATCACCTCACCAGAATCCTGACTACTGCAAAAACTGGCACTAGGTGAGAGATTTACTGAGAAGAAAGAAATCTCAATTTTAGCTACATTTTCAAAGCCCCTTTGGTCAGGATGAGCTTACAGTTATCAGAATCCGTGATAAAGATGTATGATATTTAGAAATGGCATCTAAGTTATTATTCCAGAGAATGAGCAGAGTAAGTGTGTTATCAATCCTGGGTTCTTAGCCCTACTTAATTGCTGTCAGTAAATCAGTAATTATTTATGTAGCATCTTTACCATGAGTAACTAAAGGATTCAGATCATTTATCACAGTTGCTCTGCAGAGTAAATTCCAGAGTTGTTTTTTGCTAAAATATGGTGTATGAGGATACATTTACTCGGGGAGCTTCCGTCGTCATGTGGTGCACTGTGTTATATTGCAGTCTATGTTCAGCACAATATTTTCCATGGAAGTGTTAGTTACCAACCAGCCTCTGTTAATACGGATTCATCTCCTGCTGGCAGACACTAAGCAGAATAGATATATATAAAGCTGTTGGTGCTTAGTACACTGCAACCCAGTAGGGACAGGTGTAACAGCCAGCCCAAGCTCTCGCGTTCACTTTGCATTTGTGGGACAGCCGAGGTCCAGGGCCACGGGCTGTTACAGCACCGCTCTTCCTACAGTGCCTATGAGCAAACGGGAAAAGCAGAGGGCATCCTAATGCCATCTTCAAAGGGCCGACTTCACGAAGGCCCTACTTTGTTTTTCTCTTTTCCTTTTTTTTTTAAAAAAAAATATTTTTTCCTTTTATTACCTTTTATTACATTTTCCTCTCCTCTTCGCTTCTCAAATCTCTACTTTCTCCTTGTTCAAGTATTTTTTTCATCAGCCTTTCCAGATAGGAGCGGATAAGTGAGTAAAACAGTTCCTCAAGGATAACCTGTCTTTGAGTGGATGTAGGGAGGTTGTAATTAAACGGGATTGCATTTGGCCTTAATTGCTTTATCTCTACTGTCCATTTCCACTGTTGCTGGAAGCACTTGTGAAGCCAGATCTTTTTCTGCTTGAGAAATTTTCTCAAATCTCCAATCTGCTTTGCCAAATTCTCAAGATGAGCAAGCCGAGGCATGCCCCGGTGTCCATCATGCAATGTAAATGTGCTGGGTCAAGCTGGTGTCTTCCAAAAGTGTGTGGTGTGCATATTACAAGAGCGACTTGCCCAGCTGACCTAGCAGATTCCTGTAAGCACTGACCATCCAGCTTCCAGCCACAGCCACAGGACTTCTCCTCCCTTTGCTTCTCTGAGCCTGTTCCTAATTCATCTGTTTTCAGATTCCCTGGGTGATGTGCTGGTTCACAGATGGCTGGTCTTACATCCTGAGATGACCCAGTCTGGAAAATGCCTAATGCATTATAAATACAGCCTTGAATTCAACCCAGAAATGAAGAGAGCCCAAGTACATGGCTAAATGGCTACACTGCAGCAAAAAGCAAATTGAACAGCTTCTTTGGGCAGACAAATCACAAGACTGTAACAGGAACTCATAAGAAGTCACAATAACGCAGACAGGCAAGAAGAGTGTTTGTTTGAAATCAGAGTTTTGTAGCTTTGTGATAGAAGAAAAAAAAAAAAACACACTTGAACATGCTCAAATCACTGTCATTGCTGAAGGAGGTCAAAATAGCTGCACTGTTATTGCTTGCCCACTTTGATGTCCTCAGGTCCAGGAGATATACCATAGAAAAGGCCATCATTGTACTACAGGTATGTGTAACAGAAGTATTGGCCTTGACATGATCCTGCTCATTTGTTAAAAAAATATATATAAAATAAAATTAAAAGCTGTATAAGTACCAAGAAACAGCCTGGGGACAACATATATACAAAGTACATCAAAACCCCTAATAGCACAAAAAGGAATGACCAGAATACTATGTAAAATAACAGTAATAGGGATGTTACAAGCACAGTGAACCCCTATAAATAAATGGCGGTAAGAAGTGGCTTCAAAGATATGTATAAGACTTCCCATTCTTAGCTCTAAGGCTCTAGCAGTGATTTTGAAGTGCTGAGAGCAGTCCCTTGAAAACCTCTGCAAGCTTTAAGTTAAAGAGACTCCCTTCCCTGTCGGCCTTCCTTTCAAACATGCAGTTTGTTCCAGTGAAGAGAGGCCAGGAACTCCTGAGGAGAGGCAGCCAGAACCCAGAATTACTGCAGTAACTAAAGCCTGCCATTTGCTTTGATTTTGCTGCTCACTGCAAAGAAAGTATTAGAAGGCATTAGTTATACTCTGCAACCATGGAAGCTATTTTCCAGCCAGAATTTAGGAAAGCGGCAGCATCTTGCCGAAGCCAAGCTGGCACAGCTCTTGGGAAGTCTTCCTGAAGGCCATCTACACTGAGGGGGAGGGAGTGAATCTGCAGAGTATCATCTGGGTCTGATTAAGGAATTTAGATGTGGCAATAAATGAATAATAGCCACTACAGAACATAGTAAATGAATAATTCTGCTCAGTGCAAAATCCTTTGTGTGTCTGTTAAACATTTAAACACTATGTACTTTTCATTTACATTTAAATTAAACTGGAGTCATTCAGTTCCGAGGCAAATATCCATGAAAGTTGTTGAAAGAGTCTGCAGTACTTCCAAACGCAAGGTAATAATAGTATTGTCTTGCAGAAGTACTACATGTTCCTGGAAATGGCAACCGACTGTGATTTCTTTAGTGATCTAATTGGTATGCCATCGCCTCTATTATTTCATTTTGCTCAGTATGAGCTTAACCAGATGCTGGGTTTTCAGAATGGAAAAATGATGCATTAGATGTGTTAAAGTGAAGGGCTGGAAACATGATAAAACCAATTCCCCCCAGGAAGTGGTGAGAGCTCAGACCGGAGAAACGAGGGAAAAGTTCAACACTGCACGTCAAACTGTTGTCATTGAGGAAGCGTACAAGTCCCAGGAACCAGACTGCACCCTGTCAAAACTAACTTGGATTTAAGACCTGGGAACTCCGAAGAACTTGGAAAAAAAAATAAAATAAAATAAAAATAATCTTTCCTGTGTTCAATACAACAAGGTCAATTTCCTATAAAATAAAGCTCCTGAATGGCCATACTTTGAAAATAGTTTCAAAAATATTACAGTGCCACACAGAAAGGCTCTCAAATACAACCAAAGATTGAGACTACTTACATAAATACATTTGGTACTAACTGGGAGTAAAGCAGCTGAACCCCTGGATGTGTTGTCTGTACCCTCCTATGAGTGTTGGTGCTCCCAAGATGGTTACCTCAGTCAGCTATCACCATAGTCCCCAGACACTTGAGAGGGAACCCAAAATGCCACAGACTTCTGGAAATCTCCTACTTCCAATTTTCCAATGGTTGAATGTGCACGCAGTTCATGGCTTCACTGTCTCAGAGAAACAAGGATCCTTCCCAAGTACAAATACAGCAGCAATGGCCATCTGCAATTCTGAGTAGGAGCTATCATCTCAGGAAGGACATGCTGCTTCTCCATCTTTAGCTGGCCCTGAACAAACCCATTACCTTTCAGCAACCAGGAAGTAAAAGAAATTGCTTTGCAGCCATGTATAGCACCCAGTCACATACTCAGCTTCAGAATTGTAGCTAAATCCAGAGTCTTTGCTAAATTCAAGAAACAGACCAAAGGAAAAGAGGGAAACGTACACAATTCTTTCTGTTTTAATGAGCATCTCTGGCTGTAAATCTAATCAATATAATTACAAATACTGGTGGCTGTGCAGAGCAGAAAACAGAAGGATCAAACACAAAGAGTGGTGTCACATCCTGCCTGCTGCTGAGAGCAAAGGGCTGCAGACAGACTGGCTGCTGTGATCCCTGGGCCTGCTTTCACTTTATATATAACTCAAGGTCTTTTGCTGCACTGAAGAATCTCACATTAGCTCAGGCTATGTTAGCTAATTTAACTTACATTTTAATTTCTTTGCTACAAGATCAGTTCCTTTTGCTCCTCTGTGCCAACTGCAAGTACAAAATGTTATCTTGTCTTAATTTTAATTAGTATAACAAGCCCACTCCTGGTATAAATTCTGGCACAATTTCCGATCTTTGCAGAAGGCCAGAACACTTTAGGTTAGGTTTAGGGCCAGGTTAAACCTTGCCTAAACTTTATGAAGTTTTAAATGGGGTTTAACTGCGGCACAGACACTCTGTTACACCCTTTGCTCAGAGTAGATTTTCCTCAATACATTGCATGGGATTATAAGCTGCTGCCCAAAGAATATTTCCTATTTTATAGAATGGATCAGTTTTCTTATCTAATGCCATCACATCCTAAACTTTAAAAAAGTCAATTCTGGAATGAGCAGAACAATTCTGACAGCTCAGTTACTCTGTAATCCCACACAACACAAGATAAATACATAATAAGGATATGCAAGATATGGGAGATGGTTAAGGTACTGATCTGATTATTAGATGGCTGTCAGTAATCCTTGCAGTATAATCAAAAGGGAATAAATGCTGTGGATCAGAGGCTAAGGCATCCAGTTCGCATGAAAGAGTTGGTGGACCCATGTTGTGCTTTTCTAATGGGAATTCTTATTCATTAAGGTAGAGGATCGGATGCTGTAACTTATAATCCTTGAATGTTGAACCCTATGTCCCTCGTGTAGCACTGGTACTCTCCTCTTGAATTATAGGCCGGCCACCTAGAAGAGATCACCTGCACACAGCAGCTAGCCAATTTATTTTATTTTATTTTATTTTATTTTATTTTATTTTATTTTATTTTATTTTTATTTTATTTTATTTTATTTTATTACTTTTTTGCTTCTCCTCATTCCAGTGTCAAAACTGAAGTCATTCACCAAAGAACACTGTTTTGAGGATTATCTATAAAGTTTAAACCAATGTATCTAAAGTGTTGCCAATAGCTGTATACACAAACGTATATAACGGGATTACTTTGAGTATTAAACTTGCTCAGTGTAAGCAAACCCAGAGATTGCCTCTTCACAGGGAACTAAGTGGCTCACCAGCCCTTTGAGCTGTCTGAGCTCTGCCCACTTAAGTGCACACCAAAGATGCTTTTGTGCAGCTTTCTCACCAGATTTTAGGTAACGGTCCTAAACATACACAGAAGTCAAGTTGTAGCTGTGCTAATTCTTCAGTGAGCTCATCTCTCCTGCTTGTGGACTCACCTACAGGTGAACATACCTTCTCTATGAGAAATCTAGAGGTTTTATGAAAATTTATATTCACAGAATCACAGAATTTCTAGGTTGGAAGAGACCTCAAGATCATCGAGTCCAACCTCTGACCTAACACTAACAGTCCCCACTAAACCATATCCCTAAGCTCTACATCTAAACGTCTTTTAAAGACCTCCAGGGATGGGGACTCCACCACTTCCCTGGGCAGCCCGTTCCAATGTCTAACAACCCTTTCGGTAAAGAAGTTCTTCCTAACATCCAACCTAAAACTCCCCTGGTGCAACTTAAGCCCATTCCCCCTCATCCTGTCACCAGGCACATGGGAGAACAGACCAACCCCCATCTCGCTACAGCCTCCTTTGAGGTACCTGTAGAGAGCGATAAGATCGCCCCTGAGCCTCCTTTTCTCCAGGCTGAACAAGCCCAGCTCCCTCAGCCGCTTCTCACAGGACTTGTTCTCCAGGCCCCTCACCAGCTTCGTCGCCCTTCTCTGCACCCGCTCAAGCACCTCGATGTCCTTCTTGTAGCGAGGGGCCCAAAACTTAACACAGTATTCAAGGTGCGGCCTCACCAGAGCCGAGTACAGGGGGACAATCACCTCCCTAGCCCTGCTGGCCACACTGTTTCTTATACAGGCCAGGATGCTGTTGGCCTTCTTGGCCACCTGAGCACACTGCTGGCTCATATTCAGCCGACTGTCCACCATCACTCCCAGGTCCTTCTCTGCCTGGCATCTCTCCAACCACTCATCTCCCAGCCTGTAGCTCTGCTTGGGCTTATTGCACCCTAGGTGGAAGACCCAGCACTTGGCCTTGTTGAACTTCATGCAATTGACCTCAGCCCATCAGTGCAGCCTATCCAGATCCTCCTGCAGAGCCTTCCTACTCTCGAGCACATTCAACTCACATAAAGTGGAATGATCTGAGCAAGAAATAAAACCTGATGGTAGATGAAGGCTTGCAATGTGCTAGAGCACGTAACATGCTTAAACTACTATTATTAGCAAATAAATCTATATACAATTCAAAGTATACTTTCAGACAATTCGCCAAAGACTATAATCACACAAGGAGTTATTCAGTAAGTTCCTGGCTGATCTGTTCAGGGCTTGCTACACGAAGATTATCGTGTTACCTAAGCTATATTCTTTTAGTTATCAGTGTAACGCTTTTTTTCTTCCAAATCCAATTCTCACAGTTATAAGGGCTCCCCTCTGTTTCTCCATCTGCAATTATAGTGTAATAAAATCCATTTTATTTTATCAGTATCAAGAAACACACTTTTCTATGGGCTGTGAAACAAGAAGGAATATTATTCCCATATGCAGAGCATCACTTGTCTCTCTGATTTTATGATAAATACATGGTTTTTGAATTTAAAAACATAATTAACCTATTGGCATGTGTGGGTAAATGGGCACACAAATCCACTTTTTAGCCTAAATAATCAATAAGTCATCCCATTTCCAGGCATGTTGGGGAAGAGTTTAGGGAAAGATAAGAGCAAGATTCTACTCACAAGAGCCCTGAAACACTCAGTAAGATGAAAAGCTCACACAGCACATAACTGTCACTGCAGGTTGCCTCTAAATTGCCTGAAAGTCTAGTGCATAATACTGTCACAGTATAAAGAATAAAACCAGGTGAGACCCAGCCTGCATTCCTGACGGAGGCAGTTGGCTCTACGTATTCAAGGAGGAGAACACTTGAACAGGGTATCATATCCATATCATATTTAAAGGTTGTACTAGATGATATTAGAGGTCTTTTCCAACCTAAATGATTCTATGATTCTATATTGATATGTACAAATAAGTCATTTAACCTTGGTTTATGATTTTCATACTTAAATCTAAAGGGCAGAATTGCTACTGACCTTTCAGATACTTGATGCAATCAACCATTTTTCTTCTTTACAGATTCTCAACCCTCATAACACTCCATAGGAGACCATCATAGAATCATAACATGGCTTGGGTTGGAAGGGACCTTAGAGACAATCCAACTCCAACCTCACTGCCATAGGCAGGGAAGCCACCCACTAGAGCAGGTTGGCCAAGGCCCCATCCAGCCTGGCCTTGAACACCCCCCAGGGATGGGGCATCCGCAGCTTCTCTTGGCAACCTGTTCCAATGCCTCACCACCTTTACAGTGAAGAATTTCCTCCTAATGTCTAGTCTAAATCTATCCTCTTTTAATTTAAGACCATTCCCCCTTGTCTTTTCATTACCTACCCAGGTAAAGAGTCTTTCTCCATCTTTTTTATAAGACTGCACTAAGTATTGAAATGTAGCAATGCAGTCAGTCTCCCCAGAACCTTCTCTCCTCCAGGCTGAACATCGCCAGCCCTCTCATATCCTTGTGGCCCTCGTATGGGCTCACTCTAACAGGGCTACATCCTTGTTGTGCTGGGGGCCCCAAACCTGGATGCAGGACTCCAGGTGGGGCCTCACAAGCTGGGAGCTCACAAGGGAAGGCTGTAACCTGGCTTCCCCATTAAGAAGTGATAAAAGGTTTATTTAAATCATATCACCAACAGTGGATGATGGGTATAGAGCTCAGTAGAAGCATGTCTTGGACTTGTGAACAACTTCAGACCTGTTCTGCTGACACCTCATGGGCTGGGTGAGCAATATGCTGGCACCTGTACCCCTGGGGGGCAGGAGGGACTCCTCACACCTAGAGGCCCACAGGGCTGAATAAGCACAAGCAGAGCTGAAATTAAACCATGGGCACTGTTATTCAACAGGCCAATATGGCTGGAAGGCCAAGCAAAGTTTCCCAGCAATGAAAAGTTCAATATTTAGTGTTATTCAACAGGCCAATATGGCTGGAAGGCCAAGCAAAGTTTCCCAGCAATGAAAAGTTCAATATTTAGTGCTGGAAAAAAAAAAAAGAGGATGGTTTCCATAGCTCTCAAAGCAGAGAATGGCATTTTCTAATCAGCTGCTAGTATTTGCATTTTGATGGAGGAGAGGCAAAGGACACAGAGATACGCACAGGACAGAGACAGCACACAACTGGATGTTGCAGCAAGGAAAAAGTTACTTTGAAACTAACACTTGAACATGAGCTTCACAAGCTTTGTCCAAGACTTTGTCCAGCTGGGGGAAAAAGGCAATGCAAGCCATGTTTTGGTGGATGAGAAAATGTACTTTTGTCTCGGACCTGGTAGTTATTTTTCTCCCACCTTCAGTTATCTGGAATCCTCCTCCCCACCACCTCCATCTTCAAGACACATGGAAGCTTTTGCTTTTACACATTTTTATTTTCATAGTCGGTCTCCAGTCCAGCAAGGCACCTGTAGCCCTGACAAACATCTCCACGCCTCACTGATCAGTGCCTTTGTTGCATTTGAAGCAAATTTAACATCAAGGTGCAAGTGAGAGGCACGGAGACTAACGACTAATGACAAATAGGAACGACATGGGGAGAGTCGTTACAGGCTGCCCCTCGCTGACAGAAAGGCAGACAAGCCGCGGGTACGGGACGCGCTGAGCCCGCCGCCGCCTGGCAGGGGCAGCCTCCGGCAGGGCGGCGCGGCGGGGGCTGAGGGCCGAGCCCGGGAGGGTCCCGAATCCAGCCCCGCAACAAGGAGCAATCTGATTTGTGCCAGAGGAAACCCCAAATAACTTATGTCGCAACAAAACCTGCATCCATCTGAAAAATGTTATACAGTGAGATTTTTTATTTTTTTTTATTATTTTTTTTTTTTTAACTTGGGAAATCAGTACACGGTAAAGCAGTTACTCCACAGTTCTTCCTGCCTGAACACAAAAATATGCAAAGTGCACAGTAAGAGAGCCCCTACTGGAAGCTAATGACTTTACTTATTACTGTAAATTCACACCACCATACTTTTTTTGTAGACCAGCCAGGAAAAACACTTCAAGATCTGGGTGTATAATGAAATGCCCCGGTGTGTATTACTGAAAACCTAAGGAACCTGAAATCACAACCAAGCAAATTATCTTGCACAATGAGCATGACTTGTTATTGAAAAGCAGTGGAATGTGTGCTCTCTGGTTCTCCTAGTGTTTACCAAAATGCTCCTCTGACCTCTTTAATTTGTAGACAAGCAGTTAGACTAGCTGGGAATGGCATGCCTCCCCCCGAGCTACACACAGGGATGTGTCTGCTGGCACATTTGTCTCAGGGACAATGCTCCTCTGCACAGGGAAGCGGTTAGCAGCTCCTCTCTCTTTCTTCACTCACGCCTCAGCTCCTGGGCTTTTATTAATCTTATTTTTCAAATGATCCAGCCACACATTATACATTTTGGAATTATCTAAATGCAGAACCCTTTAGCTTGTTCTACTCCGATAACTACAAATATTAACGAATACAGTGCACTTTATCCTGTGAGCTCCTAGGGTATAATACCAAACACTAATCAAACTCCGAAAAGTAGCTTTGGGGCCTCAAAAAGGGAAACCTTGCTGGACCCGGCTGGAAATCTGGCATTGGATGGCATCAGGCTGCTACACGATGCTATGGGTAATAGCAGATGATGTCCGTGCTGCCTACTTGGTCTTAACCTTCAGGTCTCCTGCAGCACTGAGTCTGTTCCTCCCTTAACAGCAAAAGAGCTCTTAATTGTGGTAGGAAGCCAGGGCTGAGGAAGACCATTAGGAAGCAGAAACCCCCATTCACTGCAGCACATCATCTCTCAGTAACTAATGCAAACGAGTCCCCAAAGATGTATTTACTGAACCAGACAGCTGTACTGGAATAGAAAAGGCAGTTTATAGCTTCTGCCCATAGATTATGTTAAAAATGAGTTGCCTCTCATAATTATAGCAGAGCAGATTTAAAAGAGAGAAAAAGAATTGTTCTTCGCTAAGGTTTAAAACCAGAAATTTTAAACCATTTTCCATCAAGCTGTTTGGCAACAAGCCAGGCTAACCAGAAGCATAACCTGATTCATCTGTCATGCCAGCACCTATCAATGGCATTTCTTTAAAACAGAGGGTCATCAAAATGCACTTCATCAAATCACTGTAAAAGAAAATGGTAAAATATTATAACCCAGTTTGAACAAAGCGACAAGGGCTGTATGCCTGTAATGCAGCTCTTTTGCAGAATCAACGGCATGCAGACAGCATGGTGTCACGCGCCCCTTGGTGAACCTCGAAGCTCAAACCTTTGTTTGAGCCATTTTCCATCCCCAAAACACAATGCGAGTAGACACCCGGGGAGGAAAGTCTTCACTCTGTGCGTCCATCTGTGCTTGGGTGAGAACACTTGAGCTGAGTGGACCAAACTCTCCAAGCTTCATTTTCACAGGTACTGCTTCACAGTCTGGTGCAGATGAGATGCAGGAGTGAGCTCTCTTGTATGTATTAACTTTTTAGGAGCAAAAAATTGTATTTTGCTAGAAATAAACTCTGCAACTTTAATCTTAGGGTAATATATAAGAGTAGAAAACTAAAAAGTTGCAGGCTTCATTGCTTTAACACAAGTAAATTATTCAATATATCATTCAAAAATGCTTTCATTTTCTTGGCACCCAAAGTGTTTTACGACCAGAGGTTGTGATTCTGATACTATGATGCACGTACACTGACGCTCATCTTTTAGCACATTTCACTTCACCTGAAGGTAGCACAGCCATTTAGGATGTAGTTAATTTTCACTGATGTTGATGCTGGACTTGACTGAGAACTGTCAAAGCTTGAGATAGTTTGACCACTGCTAAACTGCTGGACATGATGAAGAGGATGTGGGGAAAGAGTGCAGAATGAATGACACACAGAACTGGCTAATGCTCTGCAATCTGAGGCTTCACGGGACTCTTTCCTCATAAATTTTCTATAAAAATTCCTACTCCTCTGAACCTACTTTTGGAAGAACCTGGCAAGATTAATAGCTTAATGAATGGCTTCTAATGTGCCTGTCTCAAAGAGTTTAGAAAGCTTCTGTAATGGTACAGATCAGAAGAAGAAATAAAACAAGTTAATACCCGGTGTCTATTAGAAGTTAGTTTGGAGATAAAAATGCAAAACCTACTATTTGACATAAGTATTTAACATCCTCAGCACATCTGTGCCAGCATTCAACATTCTAGAAACCAGCTTTGTGGATCACGATTACATCAAATTATTTTACTGAGCAAACATCGGGTCAATCCATTTTCCAAACTTGTCAACAGAAATGTCTCACATTTCTCCTACAGAGTACCAGGCTGATTATAAAGCAATTAAAGTCATGACAATGATGCTGCAACTGTGTCTCCTATTTTTCTTTATATTTTTGGCAGCAGTTTGACTGAAAAAGTGTGAAAAATCCCCAAGGCAACTTCAGATGCTCCTCTTCTGGCCTTATTTTGCCAAACCTAATTAAAAACTGAAAGCAAACTGTTACTTCTTTCCATACCGCTTTTTGTTCTTGTCATGTATTAACTTCAAGATGGAAGGAAGCTGATGTTTTAGCAGCCACAATTCTTCATCAATGAGTGCTTCCAACTACAGCAGCTGGTTTGCTTGGAGACTCACAATGAGCGACAAAGGCTGCGTGCTCTTTACATTTTAACAACAGCTTTGTCTCCTGATTTTAGTAACTAGTTTTCCTCCTCTTCTCTCCAGTTGTTTCCACTGAGATCTATTGCAGATCTCTTGACTTCATGAGCAGGAGAAACCCAGTCTTTTAAGCTCTAGGATGGTAGTATCGGTAAGTCCCAGTCTCTGACCGTACCAGGTGGTAAACAACAGAGCGGTTTTGTGCAATTGGGTGAAAAGCATTGCTTGTGGAAGCTAGGAGGAAAGCCCTGAGGAAACCTGAAGATGTTTCTGAATAGGAGTTCTTGCAGATGGTAGTCTCCAAGACAGATGCCCACGTTTGGCACAATGGGCTGTACAGATGGCAGGCAGAGCCCCCAGGTGCAAGGAATTGTTGCTTTGCTAACGCACTGCTGGACACAGAATTGTACCCTTCTGTATAATATAAGTAATGGCTCCTCAATACAGGCAGAGGAAAACAGATTCGCTTATTGAAGAACTATTTATATGTATATTAAAACAACAACAACAACAAATGTATTGGTATGTATTGTTAAAAAATAAAAAATAAAGAAAAAAAAAAACTTTAAATATAATTCTAGCTACCCTCTAGCACCTGTCTTGGGGGAAGAAAGTTATAAGACTTCCATGCAATTTTCCCTTACGTAGAGGAGTGCTTCCTTTGGCTTCAATTTATTTGCAGTACACATTAATCTGGTGGGCTCCCACTTTTATTGCTAAAGAGCAGACACACACACATGCACACACACACACTCTGAACACATTAAAAAAAAAAAACAAACAAACAAAAAACACCAAAAGTGAAGCTGCATTTAGTATGTTGCAGTAGAATTAAGTAGATGGGAAATTTCCTTAAGTTTCATTTCTCATATTTTCAGTTGAATTATTTTCATAATTCAACTTTATATGCATTTCAACTGTGGTTTAATCAGCATAATTAGTACTTTCCATTATCTCCAGATTTTGAACACATTTTTAAAACTATTTTTAAATTTAAAAAAATGCAAGCACAAATAAGATAAATTAATAAATCTATCTTTGTACATTCAAGACCCCTTCTTAGTGCTGCTTGGTATTTGACCAGCAGAGTATGCTTAGCTGAGAAAACAGTGTTTAGCTACAGAATGCTGCACTTTAATAGCATTTATTTCTTCTCCTCCCACCTCCCAAAGGATTTCTCTAATAATATATTCAAATTGTAATGAAGTAGGAATTTGAAATGCAACAGGATCCATAAGGAAGTCCCTGAGAATACTCCTGTTTGGGACAATGAGTATTTTATTCTGTCTGAACTGAATCCACTTCAAAACCAGGGCAGGGAAGCTCCTATGTGAATTTCAATACCTGCCACGCAGAAATCGGCTCCTGAATCTGCTTCACATGCACACACCAGGTGACGTGAAGCCTGTCTGTAGACAACATTACTCGGGAGCAGTTGTCTCTCAATGGGAAATGCTAAAGGCAGACAAGCCCTGAGATCTAAGCATAATCAGAGAAAGGACTGTCCTTGTGCACCACCCACTCCAAGTTTCCTGCTATTAGTATTTATACTCATTACTTATATGGCACTCCGGGAGTTGTGAGGTGCATCCTTGCACCCACAATACCATAAATCCATCCTATGGAAAGTGTTAATGCCTTAAGGTTTACATGATTGTAGGATAGAGAAAAATGCGTGGGACAAGGATCAGCTTTCTGTAAGGAGCTGGGAACTGACCTCTCCTAAGCCACTCCCGGGGAGAACAGCGTTACAATTCAAATAATGCCTTTCTAAACGAGGTCTTCCAGCATATAATATTTTACTTAAAAATAGAAGAAATTTCCTCACCTTTATCCATTTTGGACTAAACTCTGTATTACTTCTTTAGGGACATTTAGAATTTAGCTGTCTTTTACACAAAATCCCTTTCTCACTATGTTGGCAGTTTAAGAGGATCAGAAAAAAGCAACAAATAATTTCCTCCCAGTTTAATGCTCCTTTAAATGGACAGAAAAGAGCTTTGATGCAAAATACAGTCAGATCTATTGCTAGCATTGCGAAAAAAGACATAGCTAAGATTAAAATAATAATCATAAAAATCACTGGTGGAAAAGAAACCATCTAAAGTTGTTATTCAGTTGCTGGCACAGAAAATGCATTCCCTACCTGAGACTGGTAACGAGGCATCTGAGCAACATGAAATGAAAAGCACATAGGAGGGATAGTGGAAAAAAAATAAAATTTAGAATCCAAAAATAAATAAAGAAGATGATTCCCAAATACTTGAGTAGATTACCGAGAAAGATGGGATTAATACTAATCTTATCAACAAGCAGAGAAGTTAAAAGTACATCTGGCAACCTGGTGGTGTTATCAATGTGAATAAAATTCACGCTAAATGACAGACGGGATATAAAACAGACCTTTTTTGAGGTAAAGAGTCTGAAAATCAACAATAATAACTCAGTGTGTGAAAACACAGACCGGCAGAAAGGCAAAAACACAATAAGGAATTTGGGTCTCCATGAAAAATGCATCTCTATCCAGGCTTCATGTCATACGGTTTTAGAAATTAAGATTAAGGTGTGGGACACGGGGTCATAGTGTTCTGAATGCTTTGGGGAAATATACTGAATTACATCGTAGGTCATTTTCTACAGAGAAAAGAGAGAAAGTCATCTTCAAAAACTATAAAGGACACCTGAGAAATACAGACTACAGAAATCACATCAACTTAGCAAAAAACTGTAAGAGGTGAGCAGAAGGGACTGGTGGAGAATATTAATGTGTACAGCCTATGTGACAGTGCCAGGGGATGGAGAGCAATGCTAACGGCTAATTGGAGCTAAATGTAGATACAAGGGAGACGTATCTGTTCTGAAAATCTTGGGTGGCGCCAGATGATCCTGACTAAACTCACCAGGGTGTTGGAGATTCTGGTATGTTCCCAAACCAAATCCAAGACCGGACATCCAAGATCGCTGGCCCCACATCGGACAAGGACACTTCCTATGTTGAAGAAAATGAGAGAAGTTGAACAATTATAGGAAACTAAATCAACTCAGAGAATAACCAGTAATTAAGAGAATACAGCTGCCCTTTGTGACTGCAAAATCTTTAAATTCAGAGACAAGGATTCCTTGATGGTAAAATACCAAGGGAAAATGTGTGATCCTGTATAAAAAGGAGGACGATCGGCGATCAGCCACTGGCTTTTCTAAACATTGCAGTTATAATTGGATCAGAAAGCAACACAGTACATGAGACGGCAGATTTTCTAATACCCATCTATTGCAGACCCATATAAAAACACTGGTTGATGTGGTGCTGGAGTGCGGCAGCAGCCACCCGACACAGAAGCATGCGATGCACGGTGCTCCATGCACGGTGCTGCATGCACGGTGGTGCTCACTGGCACTCTGCTGGGCAGGAGAGGACCGATACCTCTGATACCTCTGCTCCACACGGGCAGAGTCCTTTTGTCACAAGTCAAGCTGCTGTAGCACAAACAGCTGTGGGACACTGCAGGCTGTCCTTGCAGGATTGCACAAGAAGGAACTGTTGTGGCTTCATCCAGCTGCTCCTGTGCTAAGGGAGATGAGAGGAAATGAGGGATGAGTGCCCGAGAAAGGTGGTGAGCTGCCATGTCTTAAAGCCTACCAATTCCGAGTGATAACTTTTGGAAGGATTTGATTTAATCTAACTCAAGTTATCAGCCTCAATGCAAGAGTAATCGAGTGAAATCCTATAGCCTCATTTACTGACTCCCTCCAGGCCTTAAAATCTCTGAGGGAATAACAAGTTCAACACAAAGGTGGTAATGGCAAAGAAAGACTCGTATGAAGTTGTTTTAGTCATGAGAGCTGGTGCTGGGAACATATTACTTACTGGTCGTGTGCCAGAAAGAAGTAGAGCAGAAGGAGGTGTTGGAAATCATGAGAAGAGAGAATACAGAGATCAACCTTCCCTGGGCTTTCTATGCACTTGCATTTAGATGGGCCAGAAGAGTTTCTAAAAGACAGCCCATCCCTGTCTCAGACAGAATTAAGAATGGCTGATTTACAAATGAGAAACAGTGAGGCAGAAATATGTGTCAGTTATTTTTACGCTTGCAATTCTTCCAAGACAAATTCTAAATGAACATTTTTGCTGTAACTGAGTAGATCAGCTAGCTTGTGGGATTAGGGCCAAATCTGCAAGCCTTTGGATACCCACAAGTGAATGTATATATATATGTCTAGCTGGGTTTGCAGACGTTCCTAAGCATTGGGGTAGACTGAAAGTCAATAAGGAGTCAGACATTTACTAACTCGCTTTGGCACTTGGCAAATGTCAGCAAGTGCCTGTGTGAGTCTTCAGGTGCTTCGGCCTCTGGGAACCTGCCCCCGGCCAACTACAACTGCCTACTGAAGCTGGTGGTGAGCCAGCAGGAGACAGAAGCCAAAACTAGTTGATCCTGCAGCCATATATTGCCTTGTTTGAATTTCACTCACAGGTCTGGATGCCTTACATTACTCTGAGATGTGTCAAATGCACAACTGATGAGGGTAGCAGTAGCGGCTTGAAACAGCCTGGCCATGCAGCTGAATCTGGTTTGTTTTAGAGAACTCACAGCATTGAAGCAAGTAGCATGATGCCCCTGAAAACTGCTCATTAACGTAGGCCAAAGCAATTCAATATCTAGACTAGCATATATGCTTTTGGAGCAGACAAGTGCAGTCCTGGTGGTAAGAAAAAAAGGAAAAAAAAAAAAATCTCTCTCACATTACAAATATACCAAAATAACAACATCATAAAATCATTGCATTCCATATATTGCCATATGTATGAATGCACATAAATCAGATAGAAATTATGACCAACTCCATTATGAAGTTCAAATGTTCAGGTTAACTCCCTATAATCTGAAAAAAGCAGCCACAACTGAGATGTCAAACATTCCATATTAGCGTGTTAAAATCTGTTTATGTACAGGTATGTTATGATATTTCACAATGTAAACCTCTAGCCAAAATCATTGAAAACTGTGACTATTTGTATGTTATGTAATAAACTATAACCTCAGAGCTATGCTTACAAGCATTAATATTGCATTATTATCTGTACCGAATCTGTAAGTCTACCTATGACATACAGTGGTAGTTTATAGGAAATCAGGAGAAAGGGGAGCAAACATCCTAAAATAATTTCAGCAGAAGTCCTAATCAACTGTAAATCCATGCACTTGAAGTATTCTCGAAGAATTTAACGTGCTTCTTGTACTAATGATACTTTTTCTGTAAAGTTAATGTAGTAATTTTCACATAATTTTAATGTGTTTCTACTGTTCATTAAAGCAAAGATTAAGCTGCCACATGATAGCATGGTATTAAGTCTAAAAAAAAAAAAAAAAAAACGAAAGAAAATAAATTAACTATTTTGACACTAACTAGGCATAATTAATGGCCATCTGAAGTAGGTTTCCAAAAGGTTTTTTTATAATACTACACAGCTTGTTGACAGTGGGATGAGAAGTTCCATGAGAACAAATGTGTCAAATCATATTTTCAGCTTGTTAGAGGTTTATGTAAAATATATGTAAAAATGGTGTGATGGAAATTTGACATTCCAGCTCTTCTGTTGCACCATGATCTACATATAAGCATCAACCAATTACTAGAGGCTGCTAAACAATTTGGAGGAAAAAAAAAAACCTATATATACATCGGTAACCCATGCCCATTTGAGAAAAGAGCAAGGTGAAACTTCTTTTTCCAAAGACTTTATAGTGTGCTTGTAAAAAGCAGCAATGCCTAGAGCAATGCCAAATAGGCATTTTTCTCAGCTTTTAGAGAAAATATTGTGATCTGATTGTTCTGCAGCCAGAAGTAAATGTCAGAACTCGCTGGGGGTGGCTGGATATGGCAGTGCCAGTGCTTGCTTCAGGGAGAAAAGAAGCAGTCCCTCTGATTTTGTATGAAGCATCTGTGATGCTTAAGATTGGTTACTCCTTTATTATTTTTAGTGCAGAAAGCAAATGTAGGTACACAGATCATGTAAGCAGTCAGTGCCATGACTTAGGATGCAGTCAACTGTTAATTGTACATTAAATACGTGATAGAATGCAAAGTATACATAATGCTACATTTTTTTTTCTTCCTGCTTATATAAATATCAGTAAAATAACAAAAAGGAAGGTTCCTGTGAATAATTGAAGGTTCCTGTGAATAGCTCGCTGTCAGCTGCTAATAAGGAGCAGCCAGGATTCAGGCCCCTTGCAGTCTATCAGATGTATCAACAGTAAATTATTATATCTGTCACAGTGACAGACAATTAGCAATGCTATTATCTGCATGGGTGATTTCCTTTAGAAATTCATTTAGGTAGAGCATTTCTGTATTTCAACTTTTCATACTGAATGTGTAAACAAGGGCAAAAAGCCAGTGACAGGACACCAATAATGAGCCTGTACCTTAGAGCACAGTGCATTAATACAGGAGATGGTGCAAGATACTCCAAGTCAGTGGCCGTACACGTCTGCTTAAGAGTGAATGCATGGGCCTTGAATCTTCATTTACTCATCACTTCAAACACAGTTGTTGAACGACAGTAGTGATGTAGTTTTTCAGAGGAGCTACTCAGCTCCAGCAAAAATCCTCTGCTCTTCAGTTTCCAAAGTACTAGCTTGCATGGCTGGAGTAGTGAACAGCACAGATACTGTTAACATATTGAGGCTTTTCAACTCTATTTCCATGAAATGTGATTTTAATAGTTCTTTAAAGTGCTAAATTACTCTTACAGGTTTTTAAACAGCAAAATAACTCATCTCAGACCTATTCGTCCTTCTGATGATTTCCCTTTTCATGTATTTGTACATATTTACTGTTTGTAGGACTAGCACTTGAAAGAATAAGCATAACAAGAGAGAGCATTAATAAACCCTTCTCTATGCCTGGCTTTCTCAGTCTGTCTAATCAATGCTCCGCTCTCTCTATTAAGCAAGACACAGCTCAACATTCACTCACCAGGAAGCGTTTAATTTAATATTATATAGGCTCTCCTTAGAGACGAAGCTTTTCTCAGATTCTGCCTCCCTTATCTTAATGGAAGTTGCTTTCTTCTCTCCTCATTGGAATTCTCTAAAGAGCTCAATCAGATAAAAGGGCCCCTAGGAGTCCTCTTGACCTCCCTTCTCCCATGCCCCAATTCATGGGGCAAGGCACCTGGCCCTCCCAGGAGGCTTTAATCACAACCTGGTCCCTCTGTATGACACAAAAGGCTCCCGGCTTTACGGCTCCACTGGCCTCAGGGGCTTAAGAAACATCTAGAATTGAAAGAGAAAACTCAGACTCCGTCTTTAAGTAGCAATTTTTTTCAAAGGATTCTGAACCCTTGTAATGGCACTTTGATTTGAATTACTCTAAATTAAATGCCATGATTGCATGTTCTTGATTATCCAGGCGCGCTCATGTTGTTTAGTCTAGGAACTGAAGCCCTCCCTGTGTCTGCCTCGAAGGCAGCTATTTTCTGCTCTCCCTGCAGTCACCCATGGCTGTCACTGCTGCTTTCTGCAAGCTGAAGGAGAGAAGCTGTAACCTGAATTTAATGCTTATCAAAGGACAAACTTAAAAGGAAGTGAAGAATAAACCACGTTCAACTGGGAAGCAGTGAACATCTCTCTTCCAAAACCAAAGGTGAAATCTCAGCCCCATGGAATTCCTAGCAGAATTCCCCTTGCTTTCAGCTGGATGGAGCTCATTGTGAATGTAAGCCCCTTGTGGCATATTGCTTTTTGCCATATGGATTGAGACAGGAAGAGAGAACTCCAGCACACATCTGCAGAGACTGGATACCAGTATAAAATGTACGGTGTTAGGAACATTCCTCCAAGGATCTTCTGCTTCAACAGTGATTAATTTTAAAATGTGCTCAAATAACTTGAAAAGGGGCCTTCTGATCTCCAGTTCTCACTGAATTTAATGTCCCCCCAAAGTGTTCTTAATGGGTTACAAATTGTTGTTGCCCAAAATGGCAGAAGAGAGAAAATAAATGCATTGCTTCCGAGATGGCCAGGGATCTTGTGGGGCACACAAACAACCAAATAAAGCAACCCACAGCCAACCAACCAACCAAAAAAACAAAACCAACTAACCTTCTACTAAAAAACAAACAAACAAACAAACCAGTACAGGTTTCTGTGCCTTCTAGTTACAGCTTTGATTCCATGGGTCACTAAATTAAAGCAATGATAACTAAAATAAACTTCTTTTTTTTTTTTTTTTTTTTTTGTGCAAAAAGATGAGACAAAATAAAGTCCAAGGCTCTCTGATCCATCAGGTTTGTTAATCATCTAGAGAAAACAAATCTCCAAGCCACCCATCGTTCCCTATGTGAACAGCAACTTGCCTTCTTTTATGTAAATGAGACATGGCTTTGGAGGTACCAGAGGTACCAGAGGGACTCAGCTAATTATTATAAGTACTCTAGCAAGTAATACTAATGAATCCAAACCTGCCTGGCACTGTAACTGCCCCAGGCCATTTGACAACATGTTACAGATGTTTTGTGGATTGCTGGAGGAACCCATTTCTTCGTATGTGCCCTCTAATGAAAAGCTAGGGCTTTTCTTATTGATCTGGGAAAAAATAATTTTTAATGAAAACAAAACATTCCCTCCATCCTTTCTTAGCCTGAATATACTTCTCTCTGGGAGAGAGAAAATGCTGAATTGATGCAGAATGGGAGACATTTTTATAGGGAAAGAGACAATTTTACCTATCTTTTAGTACCAATTACTCATATCCAACTGATTGTTATAGCTTTGGTTTCAAGAGGATGGATTATTACTAAATGATTTATATGGAAGCACAGTTTAAAATGGATACTTATTCTAAATTAAATTGAACAAGAAAGACAGATATGTATCTTAGAGCTACAGGGGATCTGAGATCACTTCCCCACGCTCCCACATACTGATCTGAGCAAAGAATTAAACTGTTCTATAAATCCCTTCCTTGTGGTAAAGGAAAGGTAACCAGACTTTTTTTTTTTTTTTTCCTAAGCTATTTTCTGCTTCTTCAATAAGAACTGTAAGTGCTTGGGGATGGTGATATGCATACACAATTCCTAGCAGGGCTGGCCCCATTCTTTGACAAACCTTTTGCCATCACAGCATAATCAGTAATAATGGCATGCAACAAACCTGGACACACTTGGAGAGACTGAGATCACCCTACCAGAAATAAGTTTAGATATAGATTCTGCAACAATGAAATTCCCTTTGGAAAAAAATGAGGAGAAATGACTGTTATAGCTACTGCAGCTGATGAAAACATATGTATGTGCCTAGCCACTAGAAATCTCTATTACATTCACTGAGCCATTAAGTCTAAACATTAAAAGCTGATCTCCAGAACATGGAAACTGTACGACTGTATTTATGGTGATTGTTAAAAGTTGATATTTTAATCAGAGTGCAGTGCAGCTGAATTCCAGGAAAGTATCTGGTTTACATCTCTTGATTTCGATCATCTGAAAGCCTGAAGATCAACATCAGGGGATTCTTGAGAAGAAAAAAATAAAATAAAAAAAATAAAGCTTTCCTCTGCCATCAGAAGGTAGGAATAGGAAGCTGTGAGCTATGGTAACTGGCTAAATAACAACAGTAGCCTATTTTTAAATACCAGTAGTAGCAAAGAAAATACTTCCCCAAAAAGAAGTAATTAAATGAAAGACAAAATAATAAAATATTGGTAACTTTGAAGTATGTAACTTCTAGAGTCAGTATTTAATGAATGCACATTACTTGAAGTGGAGGGGAAAAGTGGAATTTTGATAAGCTGGGCATGTTGCTGTATATAATTATGAGTCAGAATCCATCCTCCTGTTCAGAAAAAATGTGTTATTGAAAAAAGCATCTGCTGTAAACTGTGTTAGGGTCTCCTCCAGATGGGTAACTCACCCTTGCAAGGGAAATCTCCAAATTAATTTCTTTGCAGATTTGCCACATGCTTTCACCAGAAGATGAATAGTTCTCTTGGTCTCCCAAGGAATCTGAGGGTTCAGTGCAGCCACAGTGCCCTGGTCCCTCTAAGCACACAGACAGGCCTCCCGAATCCCTCTGTGACTTTCTTAAAAACGTCATTTTTCAACCAGTTTCTTTGCTAGTGTACAATTTGAATGCATTTCAAGCTCTGCTTTGATTTGAGGCCCAATCCTCAAAAAAAAAAAAAAAAAGAGAAGGAAAGAAGAGAAGAAATAAAAGATAAAAGAAAGAAAAAGGAAAAGAAAAAAGAAAAAAGAAAGGGAAGAAAAAAAAGAAAAGGAAAGGAAAACTAGCAGAAAAGAAATTATAGTCTATCAACAGTTGCCATTCTGATATAAACTGGACTCCAGACAAGTTGGAGCTTGTCACTGAACAACTGGCAATAGCAATAACTGTGTTTTTCAGATGAACAGGATAAGGCAAGACTAATTTTTATCTGAAAATTGGAAAGAAAACAGCATTCTTTGTTTTATTATCTCAGACTATCCTATTATAATATTTGCCTTTTCTCATGCTTGCCTGCATTTGGTTTTCTCCAAGAAAATAAAAAAATCTGCTGCAGATGTTAAGGTAATGAGAGGCTGAGAAAAGATGGTACTGGACAGAGAATCCTACTGTCTGTCCAGTGTGGACTTTTTAATACATATCCCACAGTTTGGAGCCAGGATACTTTGATCCAGGAAGGGTCGGAGTTGTAATTCAAAGTTATCCCTGACGATGGAAAAAAATAGCAGATGCTCTGCTGATAAGTGATAGAAGGATATTGGAGAATATAATCAGAGCAGGAACCACAGTTAGTTTAAGTAGGATGTAATTCGCTCTATAATGAGATGGCAACCAAACCAGAAAGTTTCAAATACCACAATTTAAATGGGGACAAAATCACCCAGTATGGGTTCCATAGTCCAGTAAATATTGGATTCATTTTATCCCTTGCTTATGTTATGGTTTCACATCTAGCATAAACACAGTTGTTTTTTTTGGCTCTTCATGAGACCTCTCAGATTACTTTGCTTCCCCCACTGTCTGCATGACACTAAGGTGGGCAAATCCATTCAGGGTAGGGTTAATCTGGCTAATATGTAACAAACCATTTTAGTCATAAAACTTGCTTACTTTAAAATATTGCCCTTTATTATCCTCTTATTTTTATTTTTATTTATTATTTTTTTCCCTAGCAAAGTCAATAGCTTTGATTTCCTAAAGGATGAAAATAAGTGTCCATTATGCCTGAGAAATGATGACACTTCTACTATACAATGCTATGTGATTATTACAATTTGCTGCCCACTATTAGTGAACTGTCATTCAGATTGTGAATCTCTATTGGAAACAGCCTTTCAAACTAAGAAAAATACCTGTGTCCAAATCATACACTAAATCCTGGTTTTGCACTATGAATGATGATCAATGCTCTGCAGCCAGCCCCCACTCCATTCCCTTACAGCCTTTCAATTTCTGTCTAGTTCTAAATGCAAGATCACAGAAGATGAGGAAGGTCTATAGTCACTAAAATGATGTTGACTTTATATATATATCCTCATTTCAGCTTTTCTTATGTCAGTTTTCTAAAGGAGTTCAAGAGACAATGCTGACCTTAATTTAAGAGGTCTTTAAAATACTCTGGGATGAGTGAGAGAGCTCCCATCATTTTTATAGCACCTTGATCATGTGAGATATACTGTACTGGTACCAAACCAGCAAAGCCTGTAAGCATGCAATCCTGGAAAGCAGGATTAAAAAAAAAAAAAAAAAAAAAAAAAAAAGTCCACTTCTCTAGATGGGCAGTTCATCTGTTAGGTAGATGTGGGGCCAAGTAGTAGATCCAAGTGATTGAAAAGGGGACGACAGCACAGAGACAGAGAAATGCTCGCATTACCATGGCAACAGCAGAATAGCAATTATGTGAAATATCATAGACAGAAAAAATATATATATTACTTATTTTCACCTGGCTTCTCATATCCTATGGCTTGTTTTGTTTATTTTATTTAGCTCTAGGTATTACACACAAGGTCTGAATTTCTCTCTCCCCTTTGCCTAGCAATTCAATGAGAGAATTCATCAAACACTTATCCCCTTGAATCATGCAGGGGGAGATGGAGGATACAAAAGGAAAGGAAAAGAAATGTAAACTTCATATAAAAATAGGAGGAAAGAATCGGAAATAATGAACAAAGATGGGAAACTTCCTGTACTGCATGCATGACGGCCTTCTGGGGAGAGGAGCTAGAAGTAAGGGCCTTACTGGTCCTTCCACCTGCAGTTACTTGAACACAGATGATATCCATGCAGCACCACTTTTCTCACTGGTTTCTTTGCTAGGCTAGTTTTCAAAGTCTCTGGTCTGGTCTGAAGGGTTTCAATATCCATTTTTATCCACAAAGGGAACTCTGTGTGCAGTTCAGTCAGAGGATGCTATGTGTCCAGGCTGGTTTCTGCTGGCAGACCACACAGCACAGGCTAATCCAGCCTGATTGTACAGCAATCCAATCCAAGCCCCGTGATCAACCCTATGTGCTATTTTCTAAGCTGTCAAATTGTCTGATGCATCACTGGATGTAATCTGCTTCAGCTGCTTGAAGAACCTTCACCAACTCCTTTTTGTAGCTCCTCCACGGCGCTGGGATGTGAAAGGAGCCTCACAAATCCCTCTCCGTACTGCCAGGTGGCCTCAAACTAAGTGGTCTTGGTGATGCTGCATTTGAGGACAGCTATCTGTAAACACCAGTTCTGTGACAGTCTCTTAGAGAAATTGGAAGCAAAGGAGACTAAATAGACAGGATTTCAGTGGATGAAAAAAAAATAAATATATATATTTAATTCTGATGACAGTCTCCAAGGTGGATAACAGTACATTCAACAGGATCAGAAGAACAACAATATAGCAATGCTGGTTGTTGTGGGTAGGGGTTCCTTCTTTAAAACATAAAAAAAAAAAAATTGTTAAAAAGATAAATAAAAAAAAAGAAATGACGTAGAAGGACAAGGAGGAACTCCTGGTCCTGATCTGCACAGCACAAAGACAGTATAGTATCTTGGAAAAAATCATGAAATTAATTAACCAATTAATCACTGGTTATTATGAACCTAGCACTGCATTGTCTTCTGCAGTCATTGATAGCCAGAATGTTTTCTTAAATGAAGAATAACACAGGGTATTGTAGCTATGCAGCAAAAGCTCCAGTCAAAAGAATAAAAGAAGTTTCCAGACAAAACTTCCACTGAGCGTGGAAGGAACTCCATTTTGCTTGACTATTCCATCTCTTCCTTGTTTGAATCTCTACCTGTGTATGAGAAAAAAGATTAACTTCTAGTAAGCAGTATTTGTTGAGGGTAGTAAACTATGAATTGTGTTGGCACATGTTGTTGTAAGGATATAGAACAGAGCTTATGCTCATAAACATCACTGTGCAATGCCCCAAAATGCAAGGACAGGAATGGCACAGGCATATATTCCGTGTTATGGGGTGCTTTTTCTCATGTTGACATTAGTATTAACATATTGGAGGCAGCCAATATATTATTGATTATCAATCAGTGTATGTACAGACAGAAAAATAATGAGCTACTGTGTGGCTTTTCAAAGTCTATTTATGACTAGATGCAATGACACAGAACTGGGACCTGTCAGCATGAGATTCCCAGAGCCACCAGAAAACAAAACAAAACAAAACAAAACAAAAACCTACATTGCCTGTCCTGGGGATGCCCTTCTGCAGTAGTGCCTCCATGGGCTGGCCTGCTCATGGCAACATGTACTAGGATGTTCCATGCTCTGCCCAGTGCAAACTTTGACTCATTCCAAAACTAGGAGTTAATTTTGACAATATTAATTATTTCAATGTAATTTAGAATAATTTAGAATAATAACAATTTTGTTTGTTTCATTCTAAATGAATTCTTTAACTTAGAATGTTTTTACTAGCTTGCAATTTTTCCCCAATGTTGCCAGATTGCTTGCACTGGATCTGGCCTTTCACCAAGAGCAAGACAGGTTAACCCTACTCTGAATAGTGGTAAAAATGATGCACTGTACTGAATCACACAGGTACTTCAATATAGCACATGGATGCCAAAATATAATCACCAATTATAGCTCTCTTGACCAATGATTTACAACATTATGATAGTTTTGACAGGACATGGAGACATGCAATCAACATTAGAAGGCTTCATTGTACACCCATGCTCAAAAGCATCCCTCTAGAAAAGTATGTGAGAGAAATTACCTATTGTGGACTGACTTTTAAAATTGTTGAGGATTACAGTTTTCTCTAGCAAAGTCAAGTGGATTTATAATGGAATAAAATAGCTGTGAAACAGTCTAATAAAGAGGTTTTTGCAATAGACAGTGCCTTAACTTCAACACTTCTTTCACTGCGAAGAGCCTGTTAGTTAGGTAGATTCCAATGCATCATCAAAATTGCTGATAACAGCTAGTTCGAGCATGAAAAATTATCTCTGTTATAATTCCATAAATCAGTATATCTTAGTGTACTAGAAGAGGCTTGCAATCACTATAAATGGAACTAAAAGAGTGCCACTTTCTAGGTGGAGGTAGAGTTGTGAGAGAAATACTTTAACCATCAGCATCTCCAAACAACAATGCAGCACTGCAGAGAGGGAAAGAAAAGGAAGAAAGGAAGATAAAAAAGAAAAAAAAAAAAGAAAAGAAAAGAAGAAGAAGAAGAAAAGATATTTTGCTGTCTTGATGAATATTTGTCATTAAACCAGCTATCCAGCAGGTTGACCTACATCTGTTATTGTCTTTCCTTGCTAAAGAAAAAAGACTTGCAAGCTTTAGAATAACAACATATGAAGTCTGCATCCAATTCAAATGGAAAAGATTACAAAACCAAACCTGTTTAAAACATTCAAACCATATTTATCCACTTCCATCATTCTTTCCATATTCAGTTCATTTTTTCTTGCCAAAACAAAACTATTATGCAAGTTTTTATGCCTCATTTTGCATATTCTTTCAAATACACTTCTATTAATTAGTTTCCCCCTACCTTCCAAATTTAGCTGATGTCACTTTACTTTTTTAGCCCCAAACACTTTTTCAAAATTGGTTCCTACTTGTAAATTACAAACAATCCATTTGGCTAGAAATAACATACATTTTTAAACAAAAGCAAGGAAATTAGCCCATCCCTAGGGACCATGAAGGAAGTGCTGAGGCACTTGCAAGGTCCGGGCGGCAGATTCTACATGGCTGCAGTCAGGATCTGTCTCCTCAGACATCCTTTTGAGTCACCACCAATCACCCAATATTACCAGTTTTTTCCAAATGTAATACTTGTTTTCAGCCCTTGGAGATGAACACCAAAAGCACTAAACAAATGACATTAATTAGCAATAAGCCTAGGTGGATATAGCTGAGAAAAGAGTCACCAATATATTTATAAGTGTTTTGAGTTCAGTTTGGCTTATATAATTCAGAAAATGAAGAGCTTCACTCTGAAATTATATAAGCTTATAAAAAAGACATAGCTTGTGGTTCAGGCTAAGACTGCCTCTGCCAGAAGCCAGAGGTCCTAAGAAATCTCTTAGAAAATTCATGCCTTGGGCTGACACTGTCAATGTGTTCTTTCTCAGATATCCATCCCATTTCTGTGAAGCAGGAGGTCAGACGGGTGTCTACAAAGAACATACAATATTTTGTGTCTCTTTGCACAGGAGTTGGAGACTATACTAATAGCAGATAAATGAACTTATCACAAATCCTCCCACATTGAGTGTAACCTGAGTAACTTTCTTCCTACCAAAACAAGAATGTGAAGAAAAGACATGAAGTCTGCATATTTTCACTTCCTTATAGTGCAAAGGGTTATAATATATTGACTTTTAGGGGCAAAAGCATAAGTCATTGGTATTTCTGCTCCATTTGGAACTGGGGCTACTGGAGATAATACATCCTGAATCAGACTGAATCCTGATTCGGATTTGAAAGTCTGTTTTTCAGTAGAGTCCTTATACAAACACAAGATTATGTTCACTGAAGTGCTAACATAATTGGCATGAAGATCTTGGCTGGTCCTGTGTTGGTAAGCAGCTACACTGCAATGACAGACTAGTCAATGTTTCCTCTCTGCTTGCTTAATTCATTTTTGTAGACATTCCTATGCTTCCTGGAGAACAGCAATGTGTTTTTAGCACTTTAAGAAATATTTGATTCCCTGTTTGTTGTGGGAAAATTAGTTCCCACATATCTCCTCATGAAGGAGAAAGACATGAGTCACTGTGTGGACCTAAGCAATTAATTTTGTCTCCCCATCAGAGACTGGTCAGACTGCTATTCCCAGTGAAATTAGGACTTGTTGTAGCCTCTATCCCAATTAGTCCAGATTTCAATTGCCATTAAAGAGTATGAGAGTTTGTTTACAAAAGGAAAATATTTGGGTTTAAGATTCAAATATGATCCTACACTAATGCCGCAGGGACATCACAAGGCCCAGCTGTGAGTCTGTTCTTGGCTATAAAGTCACAAGGCCCCGCTGTGACACCGTGCTGGGCTGTGGGGTTACAACAAGAGCTGTGATGCTGCTCCAGGCAGTGCATTCACAAGGCCCTACTATGATTTTGTCCTGGGCCGTGGATTCACAAGGCCCTACTATGACTGTGCTGGGCCATGAGGTTACAGTGCTGCACTGTGACATTACATTGGGCTGTGAGGTCACAAGGCCCTGCTGTGACACTGTGGCAGGCTGTGAGGTGACAAAGCCCTGCTGTGACTCGGATCTGGTCAATGTGCTGTGACACTGTGCCAGGCAGTGAAACCACAAGGCTCTGCTGTGATGCTGTGCCAAGCTGGGACATCACAAGGCCCCGCTGTGACTGTGTGCTGGGCCATGAGGGTACAACTCCATTCTGTGAAGTTGTGCTGGGATGTGAGTTCACAAGGCCCTGTTACGACTGTGTTCTGGGCCATGATGTTACAAAGCCATGCTGTGACACCATGCCGGGACATGAGGACACAAGGCCCCATGGTTACACTGTGCTGGGCTGTGAGGTCACAAGGCCCTGCTCTGATTCTCCACTAGGCCATGATATTACAAATGTTACTCATATCTCTTCAGTGCCACATTCAGAAAGAATGTGGTTAAATTCAATCAACTTCACCTATGACAATATAATGTAACAGTAAACAATATAAAGCCAACAACCCGTGATTAATAAATATCTGCAAATATATTTACCTGTGGGGTTCACTGAGATATTTATAATGGAGATGAAAATCTGCAGAAAAAAAAAAAAAAAAAAAAAAAAGTGGTGCAATAGAAACAATATCCTAAAATCAAGACCTCATAATAGAAGAAATCAGGACTCCAAACTGCTATATATCTTTCTTCAACCAGGGATCTCAAAGCACTTCAGAGAGGCCGATGGTAGTTTCATCAAGGAGCACCTACAGTGTGGAGGACCAAAGATACTTGCCCTAAGATCGAGGCCAGATTGGCTTCTTAGCTTAATATATCAAAATATATATTTTTACTAATAAAGCAAGACAACAAATGAAACCCTGTCTCCTTAAATACTAGTTAAGGAGGCTATCACCCATGAGTAAGTGTCTGATTTTATTTTTAACAGCATTATATTCTATAAGACAGAAACAATAGAATCTGTATTATAACAGATCCATAATCATAATATTTTGTAGTCTTCTGATGTAGAAGAAATCTTTTGGATTTGAGATCATTAGCAGCTCAGCAATTGCAGCACTTGAGCTGAAATGTAATATCTACCTGGCATTACGGGTACAAATGTCATGCATAATGAAGATTTAAGGATAGAAGACATTTATTCTGTTGAAGATAAACAACAGATTACTTACAATCACAAAGAAAACTAGATCAGTTCCTACAGTAACAAAGCACCCCAGATCACAGCAGCAAAATGTCTGAAATTTCAGACAAACAGTGCATTTCAGATCTTTTCGGTAGGTAGTCAGGTACTCAGCAACTGCATCCACACCCACAGGCTGCACAGAGGGGATGAGGGTCAAGAAAAAAAAAAAAAAAAAAAAAAAAGAAAAAAAAAGCAAAGGAGAAAAAAAAGGGGGAAGCCAAATTTGTGAAGTTTTCGTAGAAATAACAATTTTATATAATTCAGAACTGTAAGATTATAAATTAGGGTCTGTGTAAAGATATGGGCATTTACCTAGAGTAAAGAACCAGCTTTCTATTTCATTTGCAGTACAGAATATATACATTTGGGCAGGAAATCATTCAGAATACTTAATTTCTGTGAACATTCATCATAATTTGTCTAATTTGGCTTTATAATGTTAGCCACTGTAAAACAGCACTCAATACACAAATTAAAATGTGTAATTGAAGCTGCAATGGTCATTTTTGGAAAGTACAACATTACAGTGCTCAAAATGTCAAGGGAAGCCAAGACACCTGAATGAGAAGCTGGTTGAGGGAAGGGAATATCCCGTTCTACTCTGAACTGGTACAGGCCTCGCCTCAAGTACTGTGTGCAGTTTTGAGCTCCACAGTATAAAAAGGCCATAAAACTATTAGACTGCATCCAATGGAGGGCTATGAAGATAGTCAAAAGTCTAGAGGGCAAGACATATGAGGAGTGGCTGAGGTCCCTTTGTTTGTTCAGCCCAGAGCAGAGCAGGCTGGGGGCAAGAGGCTCATGGCAGCCTGCAGCTCCCTCACGAGGGGAGCAGAGGGGCTGGCGCTGAGCTCTGCTCTCTGCGGACAGCAACAGGACCCGAGGGAACGGCATGGAGCTGGGACAGGGGAGGGTCAGGCTGGGGGGTTAGGGAAAGGTTCTGCACCCAGAGGGTGGTCGGGCACTGGGACAGGCTCCTCAGGGAGGTGGTCACGGCCCTGAGCCTGCCAGGGTTCAAGTGTTTGGACAACCCTATCAGACAAATGGTCTGGTTTTGGGGTGGTCTTGTGCAGACCCAGGAGTTGGACTTGATGATGATCCTTGTTGCTACTGTCCAACTCAGGATATCCTATGATTCTTCGAGAAAGTGAAGCTTTAAAGCTTTAGGAGGTTGAGGGGTGCATGGTAACTACATAAACATATTCTCACGTGCATGTATGTTGGGCCTCAAGATGGTTGGGAACCCAGTTCTAAACAACTTCAGCTGCCATTACAAGTAATACTGAAGTCATAGCAAATTCAAAAGCAATTTTGATTTTCTGTTCTCATGTGACACCATATAGCTCTGGGATAAATTACTTTCAGGTGCTTTAAATGTAATTTAAAACATACTGCTTGTGATAAACAAAACATTATTGGTTATGAATGTTTTATGATATTCTGGAAAAATACATCTTTGCTCAGATGATAGCAAAAAGGAAAGAAAGAATGAAAAAAAAAATCTCTGGAATAGTAATACTTGCCAGGTTACTGGCATTAGGTCACAAGATTGCAACAACCATTGTTTCTTAACTCCCTACAGTATAGTTAAGAAGATGACAACAATCTAAAATATTTTCAACACCTCAAAAATTATTGTTTTATTGAAATATTAATTACTGAAACTTACTTTCCAAAATGGATTAAACGTGATTTGCATATTTGCTAAAACCTGCAGTAGCTGGGAATACAGAAAGAACAAATAAGCAGAGAAATTAGACTTACCAAGTTTTGTACCACTGTATTCACCTCAATAAAGATACTAATAGCACAGGTTAGTATTTTATGGTTAGTTTTACTTATTTCCAGTCAAGGTTGCAACCTGGGCTACCAACCTGGCTGGGCTCTGCGAGCAGACAAAGAAGAAGGTGGTTTATTTGTGCATGTGCTAAATGGGTGACCCAGGACTGGAGGAGTCCCTGCAGTGTCCTCACAGTGTCCCACTCGTCACTGTGCAGAAACCTCTGGAGGCCCAAGCAGGATCCTGATAGCTGCAGCTTTGTGAGGACTATAACCAAGGTCCTCTTTTCTTTGCAGCATTTGTATGGTTTAACCCCAGACATGCACACACTGACGTCAGCTCAGCGTGACCCTGGATGTGAAGCCACATCCCATCATGTGAGAAAAAAGACCTGAAAACGGAGTGGAAAGGGCTGGAGAATCACAACTTCTACATGGCATACAATGTCTCAAGTCTCACTGAGATACCTAGCTGCACCTTGTTCCCTATTCCAGAAGCTTTTCTAAGAAATAATTTTATGAAAGCAGAAAAAAATAAAAGAAAATGTCTCTGTGAGCTAAGGGAGAATGATCCAGTCTGCTGCCTTACGTATCTGAGTTACCTCCTTTGGGGAAAGGTGCTTTGGCATCCCTGGCTTCTGATATCAACCAGTTCCTTGGGACAGAGAGTTCATTTTAATTTGATTTTTTTCGTGCACACACACTGTGTGTGTTAACGCCTTTTTTTTTTAGAGCATAGAGAAAGATAACTCATTTGTCAGTCCCCCAGGGAACACCCAGGTAGTCTGCTTCTTTCTTCAAGCTTTCTAACAGCACAGAGGAATCACATAGCCTTTGTTTATAACATGAAAATAAAATCAATTTCTCTTTTCTTGTATTCTTAAAATGTCATTTGACTCCTAAAATCAGTCTCTAAAAGCATTATTTTCCCTCCTGTGCTTAAAATTAGAAAAGCATTAGATCTCAATAGAAAAATTCAAATTTTCAAAGAATTACTAAAATATGTGAAAGACCATCAGCAAGTAAGAATAAGATTTTAAACATTTTCCTATGAAAGCAAATTCTCACTTCATCAGGAGTGAAGCTGCAGTGAAACACAAGTTTGCCCTGAGAAGCAGCACTGCCCCAGAGCAGCTCTGGAGTTGATTTGGGGGAAAACCACAAGGTATTTGTTTCTTTTGTTTGGGGAAGCAGAAGCCAGGGCTCTGCCCTTGCCCAGGGCAGGCAGAAGGGAGACTTTCAGTGTCTCCCTGTGCCCTCCCCATGTAGGCTGCACCTGGGGCAGAGGAGACAGTGAAACAGGGGAAGGTAATAAAATGTCTGGTCATATCACTTCCCAGAAGAACACCCTTGCTTTTCTTAACGGGGAGCACCAGTACCAGTGCCAAGGAGGAAAACAGTATAACACAGCACCATTTATTCTTGGCTCCTTACAAGAGAATGCAGGAAACTCATTTGATTACAGGCAGCTCTGTACTTTATTGCACTTGATTTCTTTCTTATTTATGAATTGCTGAATAAATTCAACTTCCCAATATCATCAGAACAATCCCAAGAACACTTCAGAACTAAAGCAGTCGCGTGATGTAGCTGAGATATATCTTTAGCAGCCACAACGTTGTGCTGACAGAGACTGAGTATAGACATGCCCTTTAAAGCCTGAAGGGAGGAGAAGCACTGATGTTTCTGTTCATGAAATTAATAGGTCCAAACAGTGTAGCACACTGAGACATCAGGCTATTAGCAGGAGCCCTGCTGGCAGCCCATTTAGAAGAAGAAAAAAAAAAAAAAAAAAGAAAGAAAACAACACAAAACTATGACAGCTGATTAGGGTTTTTCTTTCTTATTTTCCTTTTCAAAGTATATAGAAAATTCAGCAATCTATTTCAGTGATTGCTTTCTCCAAGTCTAAACATAATATACAGTCCTGTATGTCTGTGGTTGGCCAACAGGTCAGACCAAATGCCCAAAAGATGTAAATGACACAGCTCCCTGCTCATGGGGCCAGTGTAGGACCTGACCATAAACAGCTTGGTGGCAATGGGCATACAGATGGCTGCATGGGTAACCAATTGCTTGATAGGTAGTTCTCCAACAGACTAGGCTAAAATTCTGACATTCATATTCATTTTATGGGACCTGATGAGGTTTTTCTCTTTTTCAAAATAATTGACCTGTTTATTAGTAGTTTTTTTTTCTTTTTTTCTAGAGTAATGACCAGTATTTGGGGAAAATGCTTTATGGTGAAATACCAAAAAGAAAATACACAAAACTGATCACCAGATGTCACTGTCTCATCATTCCAATATGGCCAAAAAATATAAATCTGTCAGCAGAAAACAAATGAACAGGCACACAACCAAGAGAGAGGAGAAAAACTGTAATATGAAGAAGAGACAGATGTTTTTTTCCTGTCCTTGGTAGATGTCATTCATTACCTTATGGTTTTAGAAACTTAGGGCTGTCAGTGACACTGGTGTGAGACAGGTCTTTACAGTCAAGATAACCAGCTTGGCTGGCTTCTGAATAGCTTCTTCCATTGCATATCTTTTAGGAAAAAAAAAACTAACAAACAAAAAATCGTGAATATATAGAGAGAGTTGGGGGTCTCCTCAAGGACTGCTAATATTGAATGAACTTCATCAGGAGAGATGGTTATGCTGTCACCTTGTCCTGGAGCACACTGTGGTTCACATCACAGGCTTTTTGGGGCAAGGGCTGAGCTCTCTGGGGTTTTGAACACTAGTGCCTTCCATGAGAGGAACATTTTATGTGGCAGAATTGAAGCCTCAGGTTTGTGACTTTGATATCTTAGGTATTCTTTCCACTGTTTTGGAAGGTGTTGTATAATGCTTTCAAAGATACAGGGCATAGGATAACTGGGACTATTAGCTTGAAATCGGCAGCCTAGAAAGTTGAGTGGACGTCTATCTGCACTTGCTTTTATCTTAGATAATGTGGTCAAATTCACACTGCAAATTTCTAAAGTATCTATTCAGGCAGCAGGTTCTTTGGGGAAAGGAAATGGTTCTTCCCATTATTTAAGAGCAGCATGCTCACAACCCCTTCCCACCTGTCCCACAAATGAAATGACTCACTTTATTTGAGGTAAGAATATGTCTTCTACACAACTGCTATACCTGGTAGGGGGCTCTTCATGCTAAGTGCTTTGCAAACGCAGGGTAAAGACACTCACTCTGATCAGTGCCTTGGAACTTGAACACAAAAGGCAAAGAAAAAGGATTTTTAATCTTTTTAAAAGAATGAAGGAATACAGAGCAGGAAGGATAGTGGTCACATTTCCAAAAGTGATCATCAATTAGCACATCTTTCCTGTTTCCAATTATTTTAAAGTGTCTGTCCTTTAGCAATCTCACCAAGATCATATAGCACCTCCTCATTAAAACTGACAAGTTTTAATGGGAATTTCAAGTCCCATAATATGCCATCTACTTTTAATACAGTCTTTTATATTTGAAAATCTAAAATGATTTAAACTAAAGCCAGAGATTTAATGTCCGTTTAAAAAGTGTGGTTTCTGAGACTTCCAACCAATTTGCCTACCATGACCTAGAAGACCAAGGGCAGAGCTGGGGACTGAATCCAGTTTTCCTGGCTCTGCATCTACTGTTCTACTCAGACAAGCCTCACTGACGAGTCATAACTTTATCTACCAGAATAAGATTGAAATTTTATGGACTTGTAAGGAAGTCTTTGGACACTGTTCTTCCATAAAGATGGTACATGGCTGTAATATGCTAAACTGCTGAAAATCTCAATATAAAAACTGCATCTTAAAGCTTAGGATGCCTATTAGATGTTATCTAATTACAAATATTTTTTTACACTTTAAAGGACAAGAGGTATCACATAGAGAGAACAAATAATGTAATGTCTCTGCATATGTGCTGTAAAAAGGGTGAAACAAAAGGCTCCCAGGTTCATCCTGATGCACAGAAGCCTAACCAGCATGATGATAAGAGAAATGGCGCACCTCTAAATGAGCAAAAATATCGCGTACACTTTACCAACGTTATGATGCACGTGCCTGCCTTATCAGTCAAGCTCCATCAATGTCCTTCTCACATTCCTGGGTCTGCTTCAGAGAAGCTGTTGCTCTAAGAGAAACTGCATACACCTGAAGGGAGTCAGACTTGATAGCTTATGGTTGGGAACTCCCAGCTTGGCTTGATATAGGATTAAGTGCTCTTAAACATGCTGAGATGTAGTACTAAGGACTGCTGTCTTCATCCATTTTCAGCTGACACTTTAAAAATTGCTTTAGTTCGCTATCCAGTTGACAGATATACCTATGTAATTAACTCAGAGACAGGTAGATGGGGATGTTGCTTAGTGTTGCTTAGTCACTCAGTATGAGCTTGTCTACCTTGTGGGTTTGTTTGTTTGTTTGTTTGTTTGTTTGTTTATTTTCCCTGTAGTTTATTCTCTGCTTCCTATTCCAAAGGAAAAAAAAATGGTGCTGTATCAAAATTGATTTTCTGTTTTTACATAGTAAAATATTGGTTATAGTGGATTTGTGTGATGTTGTCATTCCAATTTTTCAACTTGATCATAGATTTTCAGGACAAAAAATCTTCCATTTACTATAGGAAGTCTTGCCTCACTAATGATTACAGCACAACTTAGATATTACATTATTATTATTTTATTTTTTTGCATAGCTTAAGAGTTAAGTATTGGTCCTGAAAGTTTCCTTAGTGTATCTCTGTGAAATGTCTGCTGTCACTAGTAAACGGTTGCAAGTTTTTTTGTTTGTTTGTTTGTTTGTTTTACGTGACAGTTTTACCTCCATTAAAGCCCTGGAAAACCATCAATATTTGCCAAATGGAAAAGACTGAAATGCTAGAGAGAAATATATTGAGCAATTTGATAAATTATGAGGGGAGAAAAGCCACAAAGCTTTTCTGATTATAATTTTACATTCAGTTCTCATAGTAACACCTAGAAATTTCAATCAAGTTACAAACCCAGCCTGATAGGCATTGCACAATAATGTAGCAAGTGACATCTCCTGTCCCAAAGAGATCAGCATATTAATATCATCTGATTTAGAAGATGCAGTAATTACATTAAGTGTGAAATTTGCCCTTAATGCAGCTGAGACCTTTGCATTGATATCCAAAGAATGAAATTCAGTGCTGGTATTTAGTTACACATTCTCTGTCAAGTGCCTTTGAGAACTGTGGATATTCATGGTGTATCCCAGCATCATTTCAGATGACTTATCTTGTTTTCAAAGAAAAAGCAAATGAAGTAACATTTATTATTTTTATTTTATTTTATTTTATTAAAAAGTACTGAAAATTGTAGAATCACCTGCAGGAAATGCATGCAATATTTCATTTCCAAGTCTGCTAGTACAGGGAAAGTACTTAAAGCACTTTGTGTAATGAGCAGAGATGTCAGTCTCAGGATTTTCAAGGACCTACACACAGACTCTTCCTACCTACAGCACCTCCTACCCAACTCTTTGAAAGTTCAGGGAACCACCTTCTCCCAAAGTTGTTTATGAGAGTATAGGTTTTAAATGGCTTGGAGTAGAGAGAAGATGTGATGGCAACCCCAGTTCAGTATGGGTAAGTCCTTGCTTCAGCAGCACTTTAGAACTTGCTGAAATACTTCACTGTCTTGGGAGCAAAAGTAAAACACAAGGTAGAAGGGATCGTTCTGCATCAAAAGGTCAAATTCTCTCCTTTCACAAGAACCATGCCCCTGAGTCCTCTCCACTGGGGCACTGAGGTCTATCTGAAGAAAAGTTGGGCTCTTTTCCCTTATTCTTGTAGCAGAGCTGCTGCTGCACCTTAGTGCTCTGGTGGATAGGAACTTGCTTCTAAACTGCTGGTCTGAAAGTATTAATGACTTGTCTGTAGCCATTCATTCTTGTACCACCATTATCCTTCTCCCTGCCTGCAGTTTCATTTCCATTTAGCAATCACGTTCCTATTCAAATTTTATTCTGTGAGACTGCATGAGACAATCCCTAGTTTCCTCCTGTATTATCAACTCTCCAATCCCCTAATTTTATTAGTAACCCTTTTTTCCCCCCTCCTTTTCTGATTTTAGGTTGTCTTCTTGAACATAAATGTAGAATGGCAAAGATATTTCAGATGAGACTATATCAGTGCTTTGTTCAGTGCTTTTACACTTCCCCACTCTAATGGAAAATTGTCTGTGTTACATATTAAGTGTTTAATGTACTTATCCTCCATGATGTTGCAAAGTACCAACTTCCTTTTAGAGCAGGAAGGTGGAAATTAGGACTTCTAGGAAGATCCAGATGTGGTAATTAGATCAATCCAGCGTGCACTGTTTTCACTTCTTTCCTGCTCCACTGAAAATAAATTTCACCTTTAATGAATATATATACACACACACACACACATATATAAGGAAGGGGTGGGAAAGCATTTGAATGCTGGTATCATTTAAAAGTACTGTGAAGAACATGAGTTAAAATGTCATAATATTTTCTTTAACACCATTAAACATTCTAAGAATTCAATCAACATAGTCATTGCAATTACATAATTAAAACTCAGAACGAAATAGTATAATTGCTGTTTTATGACCATCATTACATAATGAGTGGTTTTATAGCAATGTCAGCTAACTCTGGATTTGGGTAATTTAAAAAAAAGTTGTTGATTTCCATAGTACTACTCATGACTTGAACCAGAATACTTCAAAAAAAGAACTCTGTTAAAAATCTTGTTTGGGGTTTCTTCTTTTAAAAGATCTGAAGTACAAGGGTTCAATAACAGTCTAAGAACTCAAGAGCTGTAGACTTTTTAGAGACAAACAGCGAGCTTCAAGCTGATAAAATAATACAAATCTTCAGTTCAAAGTGATTTTTAATGAAGATGATAAGCCCCAGAAAGGAACAATTTATGGGCAATATATAACTTAACTTAAATCAGCAGTTCAATCATAGAGTCTCTGCCTCCTACACACCGGATTACGTGCTGTGCATCTCAAGATCTGACGCATAAAAAGCACAACTCAAGGAAGAGAAGGAGAAAAAAAAAATCTTTATGTGTTTATTGTGCCTCTCAAATTTTGGCTCAGTTTGAGAGGCTTTCTGTCCTATAGCTGCCTCTTGTAGCTACTCTGCAACTCAGTCTTTCCTTCTAGTTGCCTCCTGTCCCTATGCTGTGACTACCAAGCACTGTGAAGGCAGTAAAGCACCACCAGGTCTGCTTTCTTTCTACTGCGTGGGAGTTGATATAGAGCTAGTTAACCCCTCTAGTTTTAGGTCTGTTTTGCTTAAGAATAGTATTAAGATCTCTGAAATGAATGGTAGCAATTCAGCAATGTATACAGATCCTTAAGACAGCATTTCTGGGCATTGCAACAGAAAACAATAGTGGCATTGTATTTCCACTTTTCCTTAGACCCCATACAATCCCAACTGCACAAATATCCTCCTGTTATACAGCAATCAGTCGGCAATTGTTGGGTGTCTAGGTAAACTAGAACCAACAAAACAAACTCTGGTAAGCACACACAACACCAAGCACAGATGTCATTGTAGGCTATGAATCTGATAAAGTGGGTAAGTTTTGGAGGGGTTAGCTAGCACAGTTCATCTAGGCTCGGTGGGGTAAAGCTGGCTAAAGTATGTCTACATAAGCACCAGTCAGATGTTTGACGATGTGCAAATACATTTTTGGATCATCTCTTTCACTGTCACTTGCCAAAAACAGCATAAGCTATGGTTGCATGAAAATCTCATCTATCCTCGTTTCACATACTATGCGTTTTCCTGATGTCGGTGTTTGGTTTTTCTGTGCCAAAAGGAACAAAACCACAGAAACGTCAATGAAAAAGAGGCGCACATTACTGAACGTCTTACTAATGGAAGCTGGACTCAAAAATACTTACAACATAAGAATATTGTAGGATTGGGGTCATCATGATTGTTTCAGAATACTTCTCAAATTTGTTGATATTGTAATAATAATAATAAACAGTTCACTTTCTATGCTATAGTGAGACACTACTAAGAAGAAACATTACACGATGGGAATCAATGGCAAAATTGTATTCTATGGGTTAACTAAAGCAAATTCCAGCATACAGTATACAGGTACCGGGGAACAGAGGAGTTGCCTCTTTAACAGCACCCACTTCTCTAGAAGGCTGCATGTGTTATGTTCAAATAAACCACAAGAGCTTATTCTATATACACTTTAAGTGTTCCTAAGAGAATGTTTGCCCTGCGACAGTGGGTGGTAAATGCTTATTTATGACTAAGCTAAAGACACCATCATCTTCAGAACATGAGACCTTCACAAGTAAAACAATCTGATTAAGGTTAATGAGTCAATTAATTTTGCACCTGGTATCATGATTAGTGGGTAACATTCTGCACTTTTTGTCCTACAGAAGTAAATAACAACCCCAAACCCAAAACAGAGTCATTTGGGTTAGAAGAAAATACCGTCATCTCTGCACCTCCCGAACTTTAAATCAAATCAAAGCTAATGAAATATTTAGACAGTTGTTTACTCACCAGTATTACAACACTGAATGTTCCACTGTTTTATTTATTTATTTTTGCCAAAGCATCAACAAAGCTTAGGGCATATGTGTAATATCTGAAGGTAATGTCATCTTCTGGCTTGGCACCAGAACATTTTCATTGCATTAGCATACGTGCAATTTGCCCCATCCACAAGGCTGCATTTGCTAATATAACAAGTTTTAAAGTATTGGTATCAAAACCCTACATTTTACAAGACTAACAGAATCAATACAACAGTTTAAATTGGATTCTTATTGAATAAATGTTCCACTTCATGGGTAGGGGAAGCCTTAGGATCTTGCTTCATTTACTCTTATTATCTAATGTTACAATCTTTGATGGATATTCACATGTAAATGAACTTTTGACCCTTTGGCAAAGAATAACATTAATTTGTATATGCCTCTTGTTCAATATCTGCATTTATTTGCAACTCTGATGTCTAAACACACTCAGAAAAGAGGTCTCAGCAGTTCCTTTATCTAAACTGTGACTCCAAACTGTTGAAAGACATAGTGCAAATGGTATCAGGTGTTACTATCAGCCCTAAATGGAATTCTAGTCAAATTTGCCTGATCTCACTGCCAGTAAAACACTTTAAATCTGGGCTTCCATAGTTAAGCTTGCCTTTCACTATTTCATCCATTATAGACATTATAGACATCCATTATATTATTTCTCATCCATTATAGACAGCTGCCTCTTGGCTATAAGTTATCTTAAAAGGTTATTAAATGTGTAAAGCTTTATATTCATATTTAAAAGGAGATGACTCTGTTGATGTAAAGATGTAACCTTTAATATTTCATCCCATGTTTAGTCAAACTATGTGTCAGCCTACACAACAGGTTAGTTCTCCCCATGCTAATGCTGCTTGCCCATGAAAAGTTTTGACAAACAGAAATATTTATCAATCAACAAGCAATTGGATGAGGGGATCAACTGCACCCTCAGTACGTTTGCAGACGACACCAAGTTAGATGCGTGTGTCGATCTGCTCGAGGGTAGGAAGGCTCTGCAGGAGGATCTGGATAGGCTGCACCGATGGGCCGAGGCCAACTGTATGAAGTTCAACAAGGCCAAGTGCCGGGTCCTGCACCTGGGGCACAACAACCCCAAACAGAGCTACAGGCTGGGAGTGGTTGGAAAGCTGCCTGGCAGAGATGGACCTGGGAGTATTGGTTGATAGTTGGCTGAGTATGAGCCAGCAGTGTGCTCAGGTGGCCAAGAAGGCCAACGGCATCCTGGCTTGTATAAGAAACAGCGTGACCAGCAGGGCTAGGGAATTGATTGTCCCCCTGTACTCAGTTCTGGTTCAGTTTTGGGCCCCTCACTACAACAAGGGCATTGAGGTGCTTGAGCGAGTCCAGAGAAGGGTGACGAAGCTGGTGAGGGGCCTGGAGAACAAGTCCTATGAGGAGCGGCTGAGGGAGCTGGGCTTGTTCAGCCTGGAGAAAAGGAGGCTCAGGGGCGACCTTATCGCTCTCTACAGGTACCTCAAAGGAGGCTGTAGCAAGGTGGGGGTTGGCCTGTTCTCCCACGTGCCTGGTGACAGGATGAGGGGGAATGGGCTAAAGTTGCTCCAGGGGAGTTTTAGGTTGGATGTTAGGAAGAACTTCTTTACCGAAAGGGTTGTTAGGCACTGGAACAGGCTGCCCAGGGAAGTGGTGGAGTCACCATCCCTGGAGGTCTTTAAAAGATGTTTAGATGTAGAGCTTAGGGATATGGTTTAGTGGGGACTGTTAGTGTTAGGTCAGAGGTTGGACTCGGTGATCTTGGAGGTCTCTTCCAGCCTAGATGATTCTGTGATAATTAATTGCTTCATTAAAAAAAAAAAAAAAAAAAAAAAAAAAGTATTTATCTTAACACATAATAAATCTGATATGGAGGCTCTCTGATTTCTCTGCCTTGGACTCTCCTTCAACATTTTCACAGTTTTAGAGCTAGATTTACATCACACAACATATTACGTAGGAGTTTTTTTATTTGTTTGTTTATTTTCAAAAGAAAGTTGGGGAAAAAATAAAAGAGAGCTCCACTACTCTTCAAAGACAATGTACTTCCTGGAAAACCCCACAAGCCTTCAGTTATTCTATTGATTACACATTTCAGCTTTTCCATGTAAGCTATATTATAAATTATTTGCAATAACAATTCTGACTCTGAGAGCAAGATGGAGCTCTGGTGCCCCCATTCCATCCCACAGGACCAGGCTGAGTTCTGCAGTTAAGACAGCACAGAAATATGGCAAGAACTAGGAGATCATATTCCATCTGAACACCTGACCGAGGCCTTTCACAACTCTGATGGTAATGAGCATAGATGTTAAAAATAAAAATTAAAAAAAAATAAAATACTGCGTTTCAGTCCAAATACAATATACTTCAAAGTTCAATGCCTATGAAGAGATGCAGCAGAACAAAGCAATGAAGACTAATTGCTCTGCATAAACTGAGTACATAAGGAGCCATTGAAGGATTTGTACTCAGCATTTTTTCCTGTTCCTTTTCTGCACTGTGATTGGTGTCTTAATATATGCTAAAATGATCTAGCTGGAACCATTTGTCTGTCCTCTCAGATCCATAAACATGCACTCCTCTGAATTTGATACTCTGCATTTTGTTTTCTTTCCTGCTTGAAAGGGGTGCATAATACTTGAAACAGTACTTGCGTAGCGCTTGAAATGTTTGCATAGTACACAGCAAGAGATTTCTGTAGGAAAGTTCAGGATTATCTTTAGGTGCACCTATTCAAATGTAATGTATAGGTGTGTACTGAGGCGTCTTTCCACATATCTTTCTACATTTTCTAGCATTTAATAACTTACTTCAGAAGCAGAGGCACTCTACGTAGTGGGAGCCAAAAAGTACATTTAGTGAATTCATCTAAGGGAAGTGTGCTGTTAAATAATAATGTGTAGACTAATTAATGTAAATGCAATGGTGAGAACACGCTGACAGCGTTGGAGTTAATGATCCAGCTGCAGTATCATTTCCATCACTTTTAGATTGAAAAAAAAAAAAAAAAAAAAAAAGAACTTGGCTCTCTGCATCCTGGAACGGTATTTTCAGTAGGCATCTTACAGAGCCAGATATACAGCTTACCTATAGTTTCGCAAAGGCCACCGTGTGATTTTACCATGGAATCTGGGACAATACCTGAAGTCTTGGGTAAAATGTGACAAAGAGTTTGTGTTATGCCAGACATAGTTTCCAAGCCTTGTGATTCAATGGCACAGCTTCCAGAGGCCCAGTTCTCCAACCCAGTTTTCCTGTTGCTGACTTCCCTCTTCCTGGTTGGCCTACACTGCTACCTCCGGGAAATTCTGACATCCTGCGTGGTGACTCAGGGGTGGGAGCTACCTAAGCAAGGTGGTAAAGCCAGCTCCTGACCTACTTCCATTCCTCATCCCCCAACTTCTACTTGGTAGGAAAGTGACTTTAAGAAATGTAGAGCTTTGACCAAGGGTCAATGAGTTTTAGATGGAAGCAGAAGTTCACAGTTTTACTGTACAAAACTACTTCCTCCTTTATTGTTTCATTCAATTGCAGCAAATAATCTCAAATGCTGCTCAAATGCTTTTACTACAAGTATAGGACAAAAAAGTGTACCTTATAAGAAGCTAAATTCACACTGCCTTTTAACCATGTACAAGTCTAGTAATTTCAATGGAGACTTACTGTTTTACAGGGGTGAAGGTGGCAATGTATGGCAGATGTTTCTTGATAGAGAGATGACACTTTCAAAAATATGTAGGCATTGTCATTGCAACTAACCGATGCTGAAGGCATCTGACAGGACTTTCAAAAGCAGGCTTTGAAATCAGTAGGAAGTAGACACGTAAACATTTTTAAAGCCTAAAAGAAACATTTAGTCTCTAAACACCTAAAGATCTTTGAAAACTATACTGTAAGAACCTATGTCCCTTTAACTTTCAATAAAAATTTAGCTCAGAACTGCAAAACTGTTCTTTCCAGAAAGGACCCTGAAAAGGTTTCAACCCCCCCGGAACAGTACAGTGCAGTGCAGAGACACCCGGCCACTGCACGAGCAGGCGCCTGTGGCAGTGGTAGCAGATCAGCTGCCTTTGCTCAGCACTGTGGTCTGTGGATTACAGGGCAAAAATCTTGACCAAAACAATTCTTATGAGAAAAATAAATGCTATTACTTTAAAATTAAGCAGCATCTATAGCCTTTTTTCATAATTAAAATTTAAGATAAGAAAAAAAAAGCCATTCTAGAAGCGTGAATAAATTAATAATAAAATCTGTATGGAAACTATTTCTTCAGTACCTTTTGGATGTTGGAAGGCATACTGAGTAACATGAGTATTTACATCTTTCTAAAGAAGAAAGCTAGCCCTCTTGCAAGACTGACCTGGAGCACGAAAAACAAGGTCCTTCTGCCTAAGGATTTGCTATCATCAAAACCTCGGTAGTAGTTGTAATGATGACAGGCACAGCAGAAAGGAATGCACATGCCTTATATTGTTTTTCTTTTTTTTTTTTTTTTTTATGATATCAGTAAGGAAAAAGGCACATATTTTCCCTGTTTGGCAAAGTAAGCAGATGTGCTGCAAAGTTTCTTAAGGAGCTCTTCTGTTGAATACATGCTTGTCATTTCTGCTTAATTACTTTTTTTTTTTTCTCTTTTTTTGACAAATTATTCTTCAGACAAGGCATAAGATCTGAAACACGGGCACTTTTAGACCTTTTTGTGCATATGCGTGGCAATGAAAGGTTTTGAAAATCAAAAATTTGCATCAGCAATGCACGATGCTCTCAAGAAAAATGAATAAAAGAATATGCTACTCCAAGTGGCCTAGAGAACAGAGCAGCTGGCGATGAACTTTTGGTTTATTTCAGCAGGAGTATTTTCACTGCTAATTGTTATGATTCAGAATGAGGGGCAGCACTTTATGAGCAGAACAAAACTACAATGAAAACAACAAGGCATAATGCCATCGGTTAGTATTTCTAATTCACCATCTTACTGAAGCAGGGCTAGGATTTGTCTACAGCCCTGACTCACAAATGCATTTAGCCTCCAAGATACTTTTTTCACTGTGAAAATTAAGCTCATATGTTCAGGCCAGTCTTGAGCAGTGCTGGCATATATTCCTTCTCTACTCAAGTACAGCTCACTTTAACCATTTTAAGATTTCCTTCCAGCAACAAGTCTTGCAAAAGGAAGGCTACTTAGAAAGAATAAAAAATGGCACACACGTCTGGCCATCTTTCCTAAAGCCCCTCAATCACAGCATTGCTTTGAAATCACAGTAACTCTGGCTGCATTGGCTGAGTGACTGAGAGAGGTGTCAAGGCCCCTGGCAGACAGACCTTTTCCTCTCCATGGTTTTCACTATGACCAGACAATTATTGTGAAGATCATACTCTAGAGACAGATTTTCTAGAAATCTCAGCTCCACTCTAAATTCTGAAATAAATGTACAGATTCTAAAAAGTGCCCAGAGATGGAAAATACTAAACACAGTATAAAGCACTGCAATAAAATAAACAAATAAAACAAAATAAAACACATTTGGGGAGAAAACAGAATAACTAGTCTGTTTTTCTTTTTTCCTTTCTGTTGTGTTTTCACTGACAAAGCATGGCACTCAAATATACACGCGTCTGTTTGTGAGTGACCTTCATGGACAGTTCTTCTGTTGTTGGAAAAGATTGGTAGAAACAGAGGGATCAAAAGCACAGCGTATATCATGCAGTCTCACCTTTCAACAGAATATTTGGTTTCATGTGGAAAAAAAAATAAAAATAAAAATAAACTATATTAAAGGTTTTTTGTTTGTTTGTTTGTTTGTTTGTATTCAGTTGAATAAAAAAGAAAACCAACCCATCAATATGTGGAAATAATGTTGCATCATCTCCACTTCTCGTAAGCTGGCTGGGAATCCCAGTTATAAATATTTCACATCACACGCAGGAACTCTTGCAAAACATCACAATAATTTAGTACAAGAAAATAACTGTAGGTGACCTGGAACATAAAGCCCAGCTGCTGGAGGTGTTTGGAAATATGCAGCACTCAGGATGTTGTATCTGCAGATGGGATTTATATTCATGTGTCTTTACAACAGAAACATTAAAAAAGAAAAAAAAAAAGTTTTTATCTGCTAGTCAACTCAGCTACACAGATGCAGTGTGTTTGAACATATAATAAATGGTAAATATATTTACCCTAGGGAACTCCTTCAGAGAACAAAGCAAACACAGGCCCTTGTCCACATTTCAGGTAACTGTCACAGAGCAAGAAAAAAAAAAAACAAATCTAAGCATCTTTGATTGTATGAATAAGGGGAAAAAATGAGGAAAGAATCCAGTCTATGTGCCAACAATTTTACAGATATAGGTAATTTTCTACACAGTGCTCAGTTACCATGGTGATGGGCATGAATCAGATTAGATAATTTCTTCACTCATGAAAACCTTCTACTGAAGTCAACAGCAGGTATCAATTGATCCGCAGTGTTAGGCCCACGTTTGTTATGTTTCCCTCTACAGGACAGATATAAGAAAGATTAAATGGCAACATGTGCAGATGATAACCTCATCTGAGGGAAAGACAAGGAGGTTTAGATGTTACTTACAGACTGGTTCCAAAGACCGCTCTAATCAAAGGGAAAACACCAATTAATCACAGATAACTCTAACAGAGCCCCATGAGGGCCTGAACTCCTGTGCTGGGAGGGCAGGGGGCAGCAAGAAGGAGAGAGGATGGGGCAAAGACAGAGAATTAAGAGTGGCTGAAACTCTTGTCATGAATTCCCTCTGTCAGCTGAAAGATAGTTACTGATGGGTAGCATGTCCTCAGCCTATGCAAAGGCAAAATACGTTGGCTTAAAATTTAATTATTCATCTATGAAGAAATAAAATGGCTTGCCCTAAATCATGCAAAGTAGGAGGAGCCACATGCTGCCCTGAAGCTAATGTCTACGACATTTTAGTATCGCAAGCTTCATGTACGGTGCTTGAGCCAGTGTCCAACTCCTCAGTTCAGTTATCTAATGAAACTTGAGCAACTGTGGGTTCTACTAAAATTACATCAAAATTCTTAGCTACCCAACCATCCTCCTTCTCTGAATGCCACTGAAAAGCCTTACAGAGATAAACTGAAGATTCAGAAGACCCAAAACATTTAATTTCACTGCGAATTCTAAAATGAAAGTTACAAAATCACAATTCTACTTAATTCCAGAAACAAAGGCTCATTATAGCTTTGTTGCTTTTCTGGGAGTGAATGCGCAAAGCTCTTTTGGTTGACTCTACAACTGCTAACTGGAGAATCCCAACACACCACAGTATTTTTCCAGAGATTTTTTTAAACCGACCCTTTCTTGCTTTGTTTGATCCCTTAAAAGCGAGTGTCACTGCAGCCCTGGCAGGAGTGGCACTGTGTAATGCTTCTAGCACTCAGCAGCCTTTGGAAGTGCATTCCCATGGTAACACTCCAAACCCTGCTGGCTACATCATTTCAGCACAGTAAGCTTAATATCAGATGCTTGAGCCATCTGTCCAGTGCCTCAATTAACATAGTTAGCTGCTGAAACTTCAGCAATTATGGATATTATCAAAATCGCATTGCAATCAAGGAACAAATCCACAACACAAAAGAGGACAGAGGAAACCCTAAAGCAACACTGAAACAGAGCTTATATGAGTGAAAAGAGAAGGAGGAGGACGTCATCCAGAATTAAATGCAAATTAGAACTTAATCTGGCCCATAATTTCTGTCTGGAGTCCTCATTTTGACTGCAGAACAGTTGGAATTGTGGTGCCATTAGCATAAATGGGAGGTGCAAGGAGACGGAAAACCAAGCTGAGCACTTGTCTCCTCTATAAATCAGCTTAAGAGAAACACCTTGGGACTGAGATGGGAAGGCGCAAAGCAGCCCAAGGGTTGGCCAAGACAAGGAAGACGTCTGCTGCTAGGTTTGGATTTGAGCTAAATACTGCGCAAATACCTGAATTTATTAAAAGTAGATTAAAGTATACTGATCACAATCTAATCCTGAAAATTGCATCACATCCCCTATGCATGGCCTTGATCCTGTTGATAGGGGGTACAAATCATAGTATAAAAGTGGGTAAATGGCTAGGAAACAACTCCCCTACATGCTGGCTTTCTCAGAGAGCCCCAAAACTGCTCCACAAATTAAATGGGGGGCAGCAGGCCCAGAGGTCACTACCTGCAGGGAACCTGACACAGAAAATGCAGAAAAGGCACTTGTGGGAAGGGGTGGGAAGGGATCAGGAAGGGGCAGTGTTGAGAGGACAGGGGCTGTGCACACGTGGCTGGGATGTGTCTGCAGCAGGGGGCCCACCGGAGGTTGACTTGCTGCTTTGCTTGAGTGCCAGGGAAAGGGCTTCATCTCACCTGCCTATAGAAGGGTAAATTCAGAAGTCTTCAACTAGGTATCTAAAACACCTTAATAGTCCTTAGAGAGGTGTAGGCATTTCTAAAGCATGACTTCTATGGCACTTTAGACGTTTGCTGTAGAATAAGACAAATTATTCCCTATTTCTCTCCATGGACTATAAAAGGACTCTGTGTGCCTAGCTCAGCTAGAGATATCTGTGCTGCAGATGTCTAAATTAAGGCAGCAGAGTCCTACCACAGAGTGCTCTGATGATTGCAGTGTGGGAAACAACAGTTTTCTTTGTTTCCAGGGGTCCTCTGTTGATAGTCATCCATCACAGTACTGAGGAAACAAAAACTGTTTCCTGCTGCATCTGCAGGTCCTCCCTACTAAGTCCTTGCTAAGGCACTTAAAAAAAGATGCTCACAACTGGGCCCTTTCAGAAACAGCAGCCTGTTATTACACCTGAGCTCAACACAGTCTTCTTTCAGTTTGCAGCAGGAGAAATTCTGTTTCCAGTGATACAAAACTGCATGAAACTTAAAAAAAAATATATCAAACACAAAAATATATATGTTAAAAGACATTATCTTCGTACGTCACTGAAAGGCGAGGCAGAAATGGATAGACTTGTAGCAGTTTGCCCCCTAACAGTGAGCACTGCTGCACAGCATTTCACCCTTCTGTTCATGCATGTTTAGATATTTAAGTGGTATCATTAGTCCCCTGTCTTTCAGGTGGCATTTCCATTTCTTGGGTTGATTCTGTTAACCTCTCAGTCTGCCTTTCCTGGCCTCCCTGGTCCATCTGTCCATCCTGTAGCTTGCTACACCCTCTCCACCATGAACATGAGCCTAGAAATCCAAAACATCCCTTGTGCTTAAAGGGACTGGCGATGGACAGGCTCAGAGACGGAGTCTCTGAGCTCTGCCAGCCTTTGGCAAGCTCCCTGCAGCCAGACCTCAGGGCTGGCGAGGGCAGACAGCCTGCCTCCCTTCTTGCTTCTCCCTGCTGGGCTTAGTTCCCATCCAGGAGGCAGAGAGATGATTACATAAAGGCTGACTCCAAGCCAGGTTTTGTCGCTTGGTTGGTTCTCCCCAGGACATTTATCTATTTAGAGGTGTTACTCTATTTCCTTAAGAACAAATAATGAAGTCCTGTTTCTCCTTAGAGGGATACAGGGAATTTTGATAGAGTACCTAAGCTTCCTTATGTATCCTATAGTGTCACTATGCTCTTTAGTCCCGTGCTTTCTTTTTTTCCTTCCTCCCTCCCTCCACCCTCTCTGCCCCCCTCCAGACTGTTAAGTCTGCAGAACACCTTCTTACAATAGGCATTTTTCAAACTAGAGCTATCCACTGCACAACATTAATTTTTCCCTCATCTTGCATGAATGTATTGATTTGACCATAACTACAACCCATGATGTGTTTTGCTGCTGCTACATTCAGGTACTCGAAATAATATCACCATGTAATGCAAAGCTATTAACTGCAGCCTAATATCTGCCAGCCATTGATGTGTGTTAGGAAACCAGGGAGCTACCCCAAAGGGAAAACTCAAAGCATGTAAATATAGTTAAGTCATTCAAATAATTATAATTGTCTTCAATAATATTAAGATCACCCGTATGGTGGACCAAGGGAAACCAGCTGATGTGATTTTTTTGGACTTCAGCAAGGCTTTTGACACGGTTTCCCATAGGATCCTACTGGACAAAATGTCCACCATACAGCTAAATAAAAACATCATCCGATGGGTGAGCAACTGGCTAACGGGCAGGGCCCAAAGGGTTATGGTAAATGGGGCTGCGTCAGGCTGGCGGGCGGTCACCAGTGGGGTCCCTCAAGGCTCCATTTTAGGGCCGGTACTTTTCAATATTTTTATAAACGATCTGGATGTAGGAATAGAAGGTATTTTGAGCAAGTTTGCTGATGACACCAAACTTGGAGGAGTTGTGGACTCGGATGAGGGTGGAAAGGCCTTGCAGAGGGATCTGGATAGGTTGGAGAGCTGGGCGATCACCAACCACATGAAGTTCAATAAGAGCAAGTGCCGGGTCCTGCACCTGGGACGAGGAAACCCTGGCTGCACGTACAGACTGGTCGATGAGACGCTGGAGAGCAGCCTAGAAGAGAGGGATCTGGGGGTCGTGGTAGACAGCAAGTTGAATATGAGCCAGCAGTGTGCCCTGGCAGCCAGGAGGGCCAACCGTGTCCTGGGGTGCATCAAGCACGGCATCGCTAGTAGGTCGAGGGAGGTGATTGTCCTGCTCTACTCTGCGCTGGTGCGGCCTCACCTCGAGTACTGTGTGCAGTTCTGGGCACCACAGTATAAAAAGGACATGAAACTGTTGGAGAGTGTCCAGAGGAGGGCTACGAAGATGGTGAAAGGCCTGGAGGGGAAGACGTACGAAGAACGGCTGAGGTCACTGGGCCTGTTCAGCCTGGAGAAGAGGAGGCTGAGGGGAGACCTCATCACAATCTACAACTTCCTCGTAAGGGGGTGTCGAGAGGCAGGAGACCTTTTCTCCATTAACACCAGTGACAGGACCCGCAGGAATGGGGTTAAGCTGAGGCAGGGGAACTTTAGGCTTGACATCAGGACGAGGTTCTTCACAGAGAGAGTGGTTGCACACTGGAACAGGCTCCCCAGGGAAGTGGTCACTGCACCGAGCCTGACTGAGTTTAAGAAGAGATTGGACTGTGCACTTAGTCACATGGTCTGAACTTCTGGGTAGACCTGTGCGGTGTCAAGAGTTGGACTTGATGATCCTAAAGGGTCCCTTCCAACTCAGGATATTCTATGATTCTATGATTCTATGATACCCACTCATCCATTGGTTTTTCAGTTATTATAAAACCCAGCCATTATGAGCTTTGTCCTGCTTAGCAGTAAATGAGCCATACCTATCAGACTGACCTTTTATCCCATTCTGTTTATGAACTCAGGCCTAAAAATAGTATTCATTCCCCTTAAAATCCATTTAATGCTGGTGTAAGACTGCACAGCTTCTTGTAATCAGACAGCTATCCTGTATCTTAATCTGGGGCATCACCAGTACAGGGACATCACTGCTCAAAAATAAAAACCAGTTATTGCATGTTCGTGCAGATCTCACGGAAGTAACTTGGCTAGAGACGCTCCTCGTGTTTTGTTGGCTGAAACTGCAATATTGTCGTACCCTTATCTTAAGTCCTGCCAGCTGCACCAACCACATATGTTTGTAAGGGAGAGAAACTGCTTGTAACAACAGCCTGACCATGGTAGGGGCTCACTCAGCTGCTCACAGGACTAACTTTGCCTCTGAGTGCTTTCTGTGATTTCTTAGGGAGGAATCTGGGGTGCTCCCCAAGGTGGCCTGAGCTGCTGTGTCCCGCAAACCAGTTACGATTCTCCTGGGTCTGGTGCGGCATAGACATGTAGATATTTAATGCACTGGCTCCTAAATCCAAATCTATTTACCAGCGAGTAGATCAGTGTTTGGCATTTGATTGTTTTTTATTTTGTTGCTGTTGTTTGCACATTTAATAATCAATGAATGATTTAAATCACATTTTCCTTTGCATTTTCAGTGAGTGACAGTCACACAGTCAGCAACTGTGACTAAACTGAAGAGCAGTAAATTGTTAATCCAACTGTACTTCTCTGTGAAGGCCCATACCCATCCAGGGTTTCACCTTATTTATTTCTCAGCAGATTGTTATTAAATTAGACTAACAAATGCATACATTAAGCACTTCACTGATCCAGCATAGCCTTAGGAACCATACCATGAACCAGCACATGCAGAAGTTTTACAACTCCTTACCAAGAAGTCCAGGTTTTCATCAGCCGCACAGTACCAGAGGGCAGAGTTCTGTTTCACTTTCTCACGGCACAAAAGCAAGCATATAATTAGGGCCATAATTTCAGGTTTCAGACTAGCTTGGTTTGTACCATTAAATTGTAGAAACACTTATTTTGATTAGTATTACTTCATAGTACAAGTTATACTGTTAAAATTTTTAAGACTGTTTTAATGCTTCAATATTTTTGCACAGTTAAGTGACTTAAAAGGAAGTTTCTTGCAATTTACTAAGTATCCAAATAGGGCATTTTGTGAAAATATTAACTTTACTTTTTAAAGAAGTGAGAGGAAAGATGAAAGCTTTCATGATGGTAGAGAAAATATTTAAAATGATCAAAATATATGTCCCAAAGGTCCAAGTAAAAGAGAATTATTCATTTTTAAATTTTCTGTTTTTAATCCAGTTTCATGATTTGTGGACCTTAATCATAAGGTTGGAACTCCCGGGGTTGCTCTTGCCATTCAAAGTCTGTCTTGCATGGAAATAGGAAGCCTACCCAGAGAGACACAGCCTGCATCAATACTGAGCCATGACCTTAAACATTATTTTATGCCACTCAACTGATACAACAGGGAGCAGTGAAAATGCTATTTCACATGCTCCTAACTGGACAGGACACTGAGGTAGGAGCACAGGCATGGAAAACAGCTGCACACTGAAGCTGAACTAGTATGTAATATGTCATCACTTCATATAGCTCTTCTAGTGCCTCCTCTTACATGAAAGAAAATCTTGGCATGATTTTTTTTTCTCTCTCTCTTTTATTGACCTATCTAATCCTTGCTATCTTTCTGTCTTTTACAAAACCTCCATATTTGGGCCAAAAGGGGAAAAAAATGACTGAAAAACAGAAGCCATTATAAATATGCTGACACCGCTGGACCTAGATGTCAGGACAATTTATCATATTCATTGCCGCAGTAAAATTGCTGGTGTGGACAGAATGCAAATTCTGTTCCAGTGGTAGAAAGTATCAGGGCACCTGTTTGCATACCAGCCAACCATGGGTTATAATCACAGGATAAATGTATATATTCCACTTACCAGTCTGACTGTACCGCACTCCGGTGTATGTTAATATAGCTAGCTTTCTTGCACTGCTTTGGGGCTGCCCACCTACGCTGCATATAGAGGAAGCATTTATATTCTTGAACTTCATGGAGGCAGGACTAGTGTCCTGAAGATGGGTAGATTAGATCAGACTGGTCCACTGGAGACACATACTTTGTAATCCTATTCTTTGATGTGGTTGTCCTACAGTTTAAGCATTAAATCTGGTTAAATGCTTTCCAAATTCTACTGCTGGCTTCTTGGATGTCCAAGAAGACCAATCCATACTGATGGCTCTTTGTCTATAAGGAAGAAAAAACTCTTCTCTTAGGTTGAAAACTGGGAGCTGGGATTATCCCTTGCTGATTTTGGTACCTAATAGGTTCTCTAACACAGTTAAATAATTAAATACGTCTGACAAGTAAAGCATAAACATACTGGGCTTAAATTTCCATATAGTGTGTGCTTTTTGTGACACAGTCTGTATTCAATGATTCTGATAGTAAGCTACTTGCCCAGTGTGTTGTTCTGATGTTAGAGATCTCATATCTTCATACTCCTGACGAAAGTAACAATCTTAACAAATACAGCATACATTTTACAGCAACATGCAATAACAAAAAGAGCAGTAAAAATAAAACCACAGAATATAAAATCACAGCAATGACCATATACTTCAGATGTAATGTGAAATATTGCTTTCTAGTGGAACTGGAAGAACACCTTATATTAAACAGGTTAAGAATATTAAGTGGAAGGACCTGGAATATTTTTCAGAAATTGTTTTCATGGCATCTTGTCAAAAGTTGTCATTCCCTAATGTATAACACACAGCCTGAGCTTACATAACAGGTATCATCTCCAACAGTGAAGGCATTGCAAAATTTTCCACTTAAGCATGCTCTTTTAGTGTATGTATCATCATTTTCTACAGCACAGAAATTTCTGTTTTTATATAAAAAGGGAAATGTTAAAATGTTGGACATGCTTCAAATGTTGATCTCACGCACAGATAACTCTCACATGGAATATACAAAAAGTAGTCAAAGTGTTATTGCTACAGAGCCTTTGAAAACTAATATTTTGAAGGAGTAAGACTTGAATAACCTAAATGAAATATTACTTCTTTACTAAATTTTATTTAGACAGCACCAAAATAGAATACAAATTCAAAACAAAATAATAATAATAATAATAATGCATATTTCCAATTCCACAGAATTTCTAGGTTGGAAGAGACCTCAAGATCATCGAGTCCAACCTCTGACCTATCACTAACAGTCCCCACTAAACCATATCCCTAAGCTCTACATCTAAATGTCTTTTAAAGACCTCCAGGGATGGTGACTCCACCACTTCCCTGGGCAGCCCGTTCCAATGTCTAACAACCCTTTTGGTAAAGAAGTTCTTCCTAACATCCAACCTAAAACTCCCCTGGCGCAACTTAAACCTATTCCCCCTCGTCCTGTCACCAGGCACGTGGGAGAATAGACCAACCCCCACCTCGCTACAGCCTCCCTTGAGGTACCTGTAGAGAGCGATAAGGTCACCCCTGAGCCTCCTCTTCTCCAGGCTGAACAATCCCAGCTCCCTCAGCTGCTCCTCATAGGACTTGTTCTCCAGGCCCCTCACCAGCTTCGTCGCCCTTCTCTGGACTCGCTCAAGCACCTCCATGTCCTTGTTGTAGTGAGGGGCCCAAAACTGAACACAGTACTCGAGGTGCGGCCTCACCAGAGCCGAGTACAGGGGGACGATCACCTCCCTAGCCCTGCTGGTCATACTGTTTCTTATGCAAGCCAGGATGCCGTTGGCCTTCTTGGCCACCTGAGCACACTGCTGGCTCATATTCAGCCGACTATCAACCATCACTCCCAGGTCCTTCTCTGCCTGGCATCTCTCCAACCACTCATCTCCCAGCCTGTAGCTCTGCTTGGGGTTATTGCGCCCCAGGTGCAGGACCCGGCACTTGGCCTTGTTGAACTTCATGCAGTTGAACTCAGCCCATGCTGACAGTGACTTCTTCCTTGGTGGAAAATGTCCATTATGTCATTATGCCTTCACTTCTACTTTCTCATGGACAGCCTTTCATATGGTTTGACAGCTCTGTCTGCAGTCAGAAAAACTACCATGACTTCAAGACTAAGCATCCCCTCAGTGTGTTGCTGGGAGCACAGGATGAATTAGACAGAGGAAACAAGACTGCACTACTTGGCATTTTCTCCACCTAGAGATTATGACTAATTTATCAATTGATTGAAAATTACTGTATTAATCAACCATTTGTACTTCACACTCTGAAAGCAAAGCAAGAATTATCAAAAAGTGGTCTCTATGGCTTGCTATGATCCAAGTGTGAGTATGGCATATCTCGCTGTACATTTTAATCCACTCCACGAATCAAGACTACTTCAAAACTGAGAAGTCCAAAACAAAATGAAAGTAGAACAGTGTTGAAATCATACAAGTCCTTTAGATGATCAAGAGGGAAAGCACTTCACATTATTGTTTACAATCTTCACAGCTCTGCTGAAGTTATTATGGTTATGGTAACTTTTAAGGGTCATTTCCTCTCCCTCAACATACAAATATTCTGATTTTTTTCCCTTCTAAGTGCTAAGGTACTAAACAAAGCAGTGAATGTCATTGTAAAACTAACAAGAAGACTGGCACACACTCAAAATTCTCAAAGCATGTTAAGTTGTTAAATTTAGTAGAGATTCTTTCTGTTGCTCTGAGTCCACTTTCTAAGTGATCTGTTTTAAATCTGTTTTAAAAGTCAGATCTTCCTCTCCACTACCAATAAAAATACATTCATCCTGGCCTTTTCACTCTTTGCCTTCATCCACTTATATTTTAGTTGGGATCATTGTATTAACATCTGCAAGATCTGACTGCCTCCAGATCCCCCAAAAGGACTCAGGCGTTCATCTGACCATGGCTATAACTCCTTTTACCTGAGGTTTACATGCTGGTTTCCCACGGTGAAAACCCTCAAGGCAGTTTTAATGGAATAGTATCAATCAGGACTGCCAGGTGACATTCAAAAAATAAATGAAGAAATTGTCAAATAAGAGGCAAAATCTGAGTTTCCTATGTAGGAGTTAGGGCTAGGTGACCTGTTCTCTTTTAGAGGGAGAATATGTAAGTGACTAGAGCCTTTGGTGTCTCCTCAGGAGCCAGGAGACCTGAATGTCCTCTTGAGGCAACACGAGCCAGAAGGCTCAGTACCCCGCGGGCAGAGGCACTGCGCTTGGAAATACCTCACCTGTTCCTGAAAGATGTCAGCTGTAGGCAACTTCTATCCTACTAAATAAATATTTCAGTTCTGAACCTCAAAGGATAGCGTGGATACTTGTGACATTTTAGGTTAAATTTGGCTGCTTTGGAACTGCCTCAACATGCAAGCCATTCACATAGGCTTCTGTTATTCTCTTTTGATTCTTATGGCTTTAACTGAAGTGGACATTGGAGGTCAAGAGTTTACTCTGAACAAGAAAAATAAAAGTCCACAATTTCTCCAACTCCTTTGATCTTTAACTGTATACCTGGTATGGGGCAAGATTAAAGATGGCAGAATCAAGATTACTTGCACACTCTGAAGAAAACAGAGATGGCTTTGTTGTTGTTGTTCTTACAATCTTCTTCCTCCACTATTTAAGTCAAAGAGAAAGTCATTTGAACTTAAATTAAAATGAAGTGTCCTCTGAACTAACTGAAAGAAAATGTCCTTGCTCAAACTCTCCTTTCCTGGTTCCAAAAGACAGATGTTTTGATAAATTATGGCTTTCTAAATTGCGAGATAGTAGTAATCTCTTAAGTTCTTATTAAATGTTTTAGCACAAAGAGATCTATTTCCATTCCTATTTTCAGGGAAAAGTAGGTCCCATTTTATCTGAATCTTTATGCTTTGCAGAGGTTATACTAAATAAGGGTTGTTTCTTTATGGAGTTGTTTGAAATTTGGTGCGACATGCTGGGCACATGATTTCTAACACTGAAATAATCAACTGTAATTAAGCTCAGGGTCATTTGCAATTAGGTTCTGTTTTACTCAGAGAAACCATGCAAACTTGAAAAAACATCAGAATAATTTCAGGTTTGCAATGAAACCAGAAACTCTTTGGATATATTCATGCTTACCTTCAAAGACCTTACACAAGCTGAGTTTTACACTTTCTGCTTGGAAGCACATCAAAATCAGTTCTAAGTGACTTTCTTTTTACTATTGTTAAATTAAGTACCTTCTTAAAAAGTATGTCCAAATATATATGTCAATACACAGACAAACTGATGAACTCACACGACTCTGTTAATATGCTCTTGAAAATGGCAGCACAAAGCAATGCCTTTGTAAAGCGTCACCCAGCACTTATAATCAATGACAAGATAAGCGGCTAAGCAGGCAGTATTAACTGCCTTGCTACAAACGTCAGTAAGGAAATACAAAGATTTTTCATCTAAGAAAACTTTAAGAAGGCAGAACACATTCAGTACCCTAAACAGGCTAATTCAAAGAATGAAGGGCAAATAATTTCTCAGTCCCGGCATAATTCTGAAGATCGTGTTTTCTGTCCTAATATATATTGAGCAGTAACAAGAAGGTTTGTTTGAGCTGCATGCTACAGCTGAATATGTTTAGAAATTGGAATTTATAAGGAGAGTATATTAAGAATCAATCATAAACAGCATCCAGCAGTCACACAGAGACAGCAGTACATGGAGGATTTGAGTAATGTCCTGTCAGGATTTATACGTACATATTGCCTGAGCCCAAAATGTAATTATGAGTCATTTGGAATTATACAATTCTCTTGACAGTCTCCACCAAACAAATGAAAATGAAACAGAATTTCGTATACAGGAATGTTTGTTCATAACTGGTTATCATTCCACTTAACGCAATGACAAGATCCTGGAACACTTCACTATTGGAAGTAATATTCCTAGTAGAAGCGGTCACTCTACTTTTTCTGAAAATAACATTAACTTGTAGAGCTATCCTGGAGTTGCCATTACCGTGTTCAGTCACACTACTAAATTATGTTATTCTGACCTTTTTAAGATTATATTGAAAACCTGATTTTTTAAAAAAAAAAAAAAGTTACTGGAGATTTATGATTCATAGAGGGATCAGAAAATGCCAAAAACAAACAAACAAACAAACAAACAAGCAAGAGCTATGACGAAATTCTTTTTGTGTAGAAGATGGAGATTAAAAACGTTTAACTCAAAACCAGTAAAATTCCTCCTGTTACAGAGTTACTGGAATTTTGTTTATAAAATATCAAGTGTATATTGCAAAATAAAGTGTATTTCAAATTTAACATACTAAAAGTTTCATAAGGAACTATGAAAATAAGATATTGTTGAAATTTAGTTTTGAAAAAAATACTTTTCTGCTATTTTGCTACTCATTTCAACTTGGTAGAAAAGCTTTGATCACAGAAAACAGCTTTATTGGGATTTAGTTGTTTTGCCTAATTTTAATAAACTCATTCAGGCTGGTGACAGGAATGAGACGTATCCCAATTTATTGCCGTTGTAACAGCCACTGGTCACACATACAGAACTACTTGAGAGTGAAAACTGATGCTTTTCATGGTTATAGGCAGATGATTCAAAACAGAGCAAAAAGTTTTTCAAAACTCACCTCCCCCCTCTCTTTATTTTTCAATATATTTTCCAGTCTAGTCCCAAAAATCTTTTCCCAAGGTTGCAATAGGTCAAAGTGATTATCTTCAATTATTCCATGCCTAGAAAACATGGTGTGATTCAGCAAAGCAATTAAACGTGATTAAAGAGAGAGCCATATTAGCAGAAGCACTAACTTCAGAGAGGACGCAAGCAGTGCTTGAAGCTGAAGACCACGCACGCGCTCCGTTCCTTACCACGCACCCAATTAGGATGGCTTCTTGGCACTGAGCAGGACGTTACCCCAGCCTTTAGTGAAGTCCTCATTATTCAGCATGAGCGGTGTTAATTGGCAAATGGTTCGATTCTTGCAAAATTTTTTTAAAAACTTTTTTGTTGTTGTTTATTTTTGAACATTACAACAAAACCAAGGTCTTTCAAAGATTTTTGTGGATGTGTAGATGAAAGGATAGATAGAAGGAAAAGGCAATGTGAGAAACAAGTACTCAAGTTTTAATGTTATGCTGTCTCTGATTTCAGACTGTTTTCCTCTAATGCAGACTGTCCACATCAGCCTCTGATTTTCTATCAGTTTGTCACATAACTCTGGTTTTCACCAAAAATTCCATCCTTGAACAGAAATACCACTTTGAATGAAAATTTTAAGAATATGCGTATGTTCCCATGATAGGACCTGCAGGAACAGTGTTAAGCTGAGGCAGGGGAGGTTTAGGCTGGACATCAGGACGAGGTTCTTCACCGAGAGGGTGGTCGCACACTATAACAGGCTCCCCTGGGAAGCAGTCACTGCACCGAGCCTGTCTGAATTTCAGAAGTGATTGGACTGTGCACTTAGTCACCTGGTCTGAACTTTTGGCCTGTGCGGTGCCACCTGTGCAGTGCCAGGAGTTGGACTTGATGATCCTTATGGGTCCCTTCCAACCTGGGATATTCTATGATTCTATGATTTCCACCGCTGAGAAGCTAAAAACTTCCCAGACCCTGGAAATATGAAATAAACAGATTGCAAACTTGGAGAAGTGGGATCAGAAGAATTAATGGGGGAATTTCATAGTCTTTCTGAAAACCACCTGCACCTCTTATTTCAGAGTGCAGGCTGCAAGAAACACTGGAGACATGGACAGATAAGCTGTATATTAAGTTTCTTCTTAGACTTCCTTGGTAGCAAAAAAAATACAGCTTTATATCATTACAGTTGGTATCGGATTAATAGGTGTTGTTGTTGTTGTTGTTGTTGCTGTTTTGTTTTTTAAATCCCTAATAATATAACTCTGAAACACAACTGTTCATATGAAACTATTTAAATACATCTTAGTTCAGGGCTTTACAGGAGACAGCAGGAATGCTTTGTGCTCCAATGTTGCAATGAGTAAGCAGTGAAGCTAGATACTAAACACAGTGCAAGGCCCAGGTGTTTAATTTTCCATTACTTCTAGGACAAGAAGAGTAACGAATGGATGCCTCTGGGACCTTACACAGCCTTCACACCTCTCCATGGGATGTACTATGGACAGCTCGTAGCACTGCACATAAAAAATGATAGATACCAGTAGACTAGAAATAATCCAGACAGATTATTTAGTTATTACAAAAAGAAAGTGTGACAAATGGAAATATGACAGATCAGGATCAGCTTCTTAGCCAAAACATAGCTTACTTCAAAGCTGTATCACCCTGTATCTGAAGCAATTCTCAGGGACAGAAAGAAACACCCTTTAAAAAGTCTTTAAAAGACTGTGGAAGAAAGAACTGGAATAGTCATTGCACTGTTCAAATGTGCTGAAATCAGTCTGTAAGCATCCAATGGATATCTGCAGAATTTTATATCCTAAGTGGGGAACATTAGGAGGAAGGGATGGTATGAACTCACTTAAATGATATGTGCTATTTTCATAAATTAGCACATGCTGATTTAAGGGATCTAATCATTAGGATGAATCCAGGAATAATTCTGAAGTAGAGCATCACTGCTTTATGCACAGCTTGTGACAGCTGGTGCACTGAAAGACAGAAAAACAACCAGCAGCATCAGTACCTCACGAGGATTTTTTTCATGTGACTGAGAAACACAGTGTGTTTCATAAACTCTTTGTCCACAGACTTTGTCCACAGACCACTGAGGGGTGTTTAATTAATTAAAACATAGCAGTGAAATGGCACTTGCTTCTGTAAAACAAATAACAAAATCCACATTATATCAGTAGGTGGATACTGGGAAGCCTAAGAAAAAATGTATGTATATGTATATTCTCTCAATTGCTTTTAAAAAAGAAAAAAAAAATCTTATCCTATATTGTTTAGTTTCTCTGTGGATGTTAAGACAAATTATAATGTGTTCTGTTCTAAAATCTTCAATGAAAACTTCAAAAGACTTCCATAGGCCCCACAATTAGGGTTACTACCATCATAAGGGCTGCTGCCAAAACTGAAGGAGGTTGTTGTTCCTGAAGGATGCAGGGATATTAAGAATGGATTTTTCTCATCCCTCTGTGGTCAAGGAATAGAGGCTGATGTTTCACAACATTAGACAGCTATCTTAGAAATCAGATTACTCTCTGCTGTCACTTTTCTATTTTTTTTTTCAAAAACTGATGCATTTATATTAATGGATTCTACTGAGAACTTGAAATATAATAATGAAATATTACAAAATATAAATATAAAGCTGGAAAATAGGCCTGGAAATGCCATCAGGTTGCAGTCTATCCACTTTCCACCCCACCCCCAGAAAACAAACAAACAAACAAACAAAAACTGAACCATTCATCACTGGCACAGGTTTTCTAAGGAATTATTTTAGAAGATACAATGTTGGAAATTCCGCTTTTGTATTGTGTCACAAAATCATGCCATAGAACAGCTTGGGTTGGAAGTGGCATTAAAGACTATCCAGTTCCAACCCCCTTGCTATGGGCAGACAAACCACCCACTAGACCAGGTTGTCCAGGGTCCCATCCAGCCTGGTCTTCAACACCCCTAGGGATGGGGCATCCACAGCTTATCTTGGCAACTTGTTCCAGTGCCTCACCATCCTCTGAGTGAAGAATTTCCTCATAACATCTTTCTTCCTAAACTACATGGTCTCATACTTTTCTTTAAGTGACAAGCCAAGAGAGACAGCTGAAACCCCACCTTATTTCTCTCTTCTCTCTCCTTTGCACATAAATCTAAGAGACCAAACTTGGTGAGTATTTTATTTTTGTATGTGTGTGTGTGTGTGTGTACACAAGTAACTTAGGTTATCTTAAAAGCACTGTTGGATTTAGTATGTTAATCCTACAAAACGACTTTGAAAGTCCTAATCTAAAAAAAATGAGAGTTGCCTATTCATTAAAGGATTCATTATGACAATATTGACTGTGCATTAACTTAATCCATATACTTACATTCAGTTGGAATTTGTTAAATACCTAGTTATCTGCTAAGTATGAATGACTCCATATGCATCAATGAGATTTTCAAACGAGTGTCACAGGCAAAGCTATTAGGGTGGAACAACTATACTCTGCCATGGAGAGTATTCCAGACAAAAGGCTAATCATAGGAAATACTTTATCACAGAAGTTCAATAAAGCAGTGAGCTCTAATAAGCTTAAGAAGTTACTCAAGGAGAGTTTATACAGGAAAGCAAGGAGTTGAGGATTAATCTCTTACATGATGTATTATAAAAATGGCTGCTTAACATTAAACTAGCTCTATCCTTTACGGCTTTCTTGTACTTATTTTCTAATGTAAGAGTGACTTTCAATTCCCTCTGTAGCCCTGGTCCAACAGCATTTGTCTGGATGTAGTTGTGTACATTGACATAATGAGATCAGGGCATTATGCTTTTCAAGCTGTTTCTTTTATTTAGCACCTCTTTGCAGATATGCGTCTTCCTGAAACATTTCTCTATAAAGTATAACTTGTGCATTGCATTGTTTTTAGGGGAAATATAAATTAGGCTAAAGCTAACATAATTGGAATTTCAATCTTTATTTAGCTGCTTTTCTTTCTGCCTGAGTCTGAAACCCAATGTACAAATTTGCATCCACAATATAATAGTGGAAAAAGTGAAATTGTTTTAATAAATTATTCTGAAAGTTATTAGATAGAGGTCAATTCCCAATCGTTTTGAACTCCATTACAGAACACTCATTTAATTTTCTGGGAAAAGAATTTGGCCCCAGTCACTTATAAAATGGGATTAAACTTCTGGCTTTCTTCCCAGAACATGGAATGTCGCTACACCCATAAAAATCTGCAGAGTCATATCACAGAGCTTCCCAAAGATGGAAAAACCTCCTATGGAGTTTGATGAGCAGGATTTTTAGTTCCTTAGATTGCCACCTTCATCTTGAGCCCACTTATTCTGTCATTCATAAATTAATGAAAATGCCTGAAGTCAGAAGCAATTTCTTGAACTTGCCTAGAATCTGTGGGTTTTCCACATTTAAACATTTTTCAGTATGCATTTAAAATTGAAGAGTGTGTGTGAGCAGCTATCATTTCTGTAATACCATAATAAAGGTCAAGCATTTGTTAGATTGAAAGTGACATTAATACCTTCTGAATTCTTATTAGTGAGGGTCCATCATGGTATCATTTTCTTGGAGAGTAATAGGTCAGCTGTCAAATCTATCACCATGTCTGTCTCTATTTTCCTACTTTCAATCCAGGACGAAAGAGAGTAGGAGGAAATCCAAGAAATACAATTCTCGAAAGTACCTATTTGACAATTTTAATTAAAATCACAAGTTTAAGCATATGGCACTCCATTACCTAGAAAACCCAGAGTTGATTTTTCATGGTACACTGACTTAAAGAAAGTGAATTTGAGTATAGGATTGCACAAAGCATTTGTATTCTTACCTAATGTTGTGGTTTAACCCGGCCAGCAGCTAAACACCACACAGCCATTCGCTCACCCTTCCCCCTCCCTCTCTGGGATGGGGGAGAGAAACGGGAAAGTGAAGCCTGTGGGCTGAGATAGACAGTTTATTAAGATAGGAAATAATAATAATAACAAAAATAAAAATATGTACAAACAAGTGATGCACAATGCAATTGCTCACCACCCGCTGACCGATGCCCAGCCCAACCCCGAGCAGCCGGCCCCCCACCCTGGCTAGCCACCCCTATATATTGTTCAGCATGCCGTCAGATGGTATGGAATACCCCTTTGGCCAGTTTGGGTCAGCTGTCCTGGATCTGTCCCCTCCCAGCTCTTGCTGTCCCCCCAGCCTGCCCGCTGGCAGGACAGAGCGAGGAGCTGAAAAGTCCTTGGCCTAGTATAAGCACCACTCTGCAGCAACCAAAACACCAACATGTTATCAACACTCTTCCCATCCTAATCCAAAACATAGCACTCTACCAGCTACTAGGAGGAAAAATAACTCTGTCCTAACTGAAACCAGGACACCTAAATACCCAGACAAGAAATCTGAATGACTTAACCCATAAAATATGAAAGACTAGATATCAGATGGCATTGACTTCATACTCAAGAGAATTAAAAACTCACTTTCATGCTATGTGTGTTATCCTGGCCTTGGATTCAAACAGGTCGCAGAGAGAAGTTATGCTTTCAACTCCTGGGCTGAAACAGCTGAACATGAAAGTATGAGTAAGAGGGAGAAGCCTGGCTTCATTTCACCTTCACATTTACTGATTAGAAAGAGGGAGCTGGATGAGAGGTCAGATACCTCTCCCCCATACGCTGCACACCGTGGAATACTTCTGTAGAAGTGACATTTACTGCCTATGCGATAAGTACTCGGTAAATGCCGATGCAAGGATCAGGTGTCAGTGAAATTGCTTTATATTGTTCAAAGGCATGATCTATCCCCCCAAAACAGATGTGTAGCTCCTTGTAAGAGTCATAATCTGCTACATGTACTGATGGTTGGGCATCTCAAAGCACCGTGATATTTGGTTAATAGCTTAGTATATATTTTTTAAAGTGTTTACAATATGAGAAAAGTAATAAAATGGAAATGCAGGGAAAAGAAAGACATATTTTACATAACGCAGTCATGCTTCTGGCTTTAAATGTCAATGAGAGCTAGCCAAGTTACTTGTGTTTTATGTATTGTGCATGTTGGTTTAAGAAGAACATAAAATTATGTAAGTGGAAAATATATTATTTTAACTGCAGAAGGCAAGTCAAGTGGAAAAAAAAAGAAAAAAAGAAAAAAGAAAAAAGAAAGAAAGAAAGAAAGAAAGAAAGAAAGAAAGAAAGAAAGAAAGAAA